>UCOK01016779.1:0-14652 GCA_900474325.1 Synergus umbraculus
AGTTAAAGAAACTTGAAGAAACTCAACACAATGAAATTTAGTCAAGAAAAATGAAAAGACTCAAAGTGATGAACAAAGATGTAATCAACTCTTGAGATATAGAGAAAAACTCAAAAAGATGATGAGAAATAGAGAGACTTAAGAAGATGTGAATTTTTAGGATACGAAAATGTAACTCAGTAGATAATTCAACGAAGCTCTGAACTCCTACAAGATCAAAGTATAACTGAGTTGAAGAGACTTTCTAAGATTCAAAGGCACATTTTTAGAGAAAGCAAGAATATTAGAAAAAGTAGCATTTGGATTTTATGATGGTTAAATCTGAAGGGTCGAAGAGTACCTGGACCTTAGCGCGCATAGAACTTTTAAACATAGAATTGTAGCAAGACCAGTAATAAGCTAGGTCTTTGGTAGAATCATAAAAAGCTTAAAGATTTGGGGAATTCCAGATTTTCTTAATAGGAATGGAAAACCCAGCAAATATACTCATTGGCAGAAAAATAGTATTATCGAAAGAAATACTAAGGTATTATGTTTCTAAACTCAGACTTAACATTATTGTTATTAACAAGCATGTCTTTTTTTAAAGGAATATACAATTATTTGATTAAACAGATTCGTTAATTTTTTAAAAATAGTGGAAACACTGAATCTATGTAGTTTAAGACCTGCCGATGAATAATTTCGAAGTCTGTAGGTCGGAAAATGAAATGATAGCCATCAGTGCAGCATCAAAGTTCGTTTCGCGTGGTATTAAAAAAGGTAAAATTAGAATCTAGCTGGCGAAAAGACATTGTCATCTAGAGAACGTCTTCAAGAAAATCTTGTGTGTTTGAGGTGTTTTAAGGGGTATTGTGATAACAATCTATAGCCTGAAGACCGCATCAAAAAATCATTGGAGTAATGACTTCAATATTTTCGAAAAATGATCATTTTTATAGAACATAAGGTAGGATAATAGTCAAAAAGTTTTTCCAATTTTGTAGAAATGATTGGTACTGTGTGGGTGTGTATTAAGGGTATTTTGATTACATTCTATAGCCTGAAGACCATATCAAAAAATTATCGCAGCATTGACTTCAATATTTTCAAAAAATTATTATTTTCCCCAGATAACAATTTTCCGACACACTAACTGCACAGTGCGGTAGGCTCTGCGGATATACCAGCATGTCTGACGGTAGATATTCAGACATATGCGAGTGCATATGTTGTTCAGTACGCCATAAGACCCTGCCGACACAGTATTGCACAGTATATTGCATGCCTGATGTTTAAAACGCTTTGAATCTTCTACAGGCCCTGCAGCCCGTCTGCAGTTACTGTGCTGTTACAAGAAAACATGAATGCTATGATTGCAATCCGCTGACCGTGTGCATGTATTCTGAGCCAACACAGCCTGATGCTGATATGCTGAAGCACAATTGTTATCTGGGTTCCTGAAGGATAATAGCCGAAAAAATTCATGTTAAAGGATAGTGAACATTATTTTTGTTTTGAGCATAGCCAATGTATCATAATACGATAGCAACATATGCACATGAGCCAAGGGTTCGTGTGTCAGATTTAAACGGACAATAGTAGCCATGTTTTCACTAGACGAGACCGGATCGCGCGCTTGGGCGCGCGTGTTTCGTATTTGAAATATTTTAAGGTTGGTACGCGTACGTCATTAGGCTTTCTGCTCACTTCATGCGTAACCAATACAACTGTGCATTCAAATATTATAATTTGAGTGCCATGGCTCCAGAAAAATCCTATTTTCACTTCATTTGCAATTGTTTTCATACTTCTTGTTCTTTATTCGTGCTTCATCAGTTGTTCTGTCAAATTGCGACACTTTAATAATTTTTTTTCTGATTTCATTTTAATTTCACTTTTTCTATAATTTATCATTATTTTTATTTTAACACTCACACGTGAACAGTTTCGTTTTGTTTCTCCTATCCCAAAGGGATAATAATCGAGCTATCGAGTACTCTAAGTATTACTAATAATTGATGTTTGATACTAAGATTGAAGAATTTAAATTCGTACATTTATTCAGAAATTAAACCATTATTGCGGAATGGAATTCCTTTTTTTTTTCTCAATTTTTCACAACACAGGATTCTCCTATGTTCCCGTACAGTTTTGCTACTTTCATTGCAGTAGTCAGATGTCTTCCGCTTGATTAATCACTGCTACAGCGTATGCAAATATGACAATTTGAGTACGCCTTTGCTCCTGGAAAGTCCTATTTTCACCTCATTTGCAATCGCTTTCACTTTCATAGTAGTAGTTAATCAATTATCCACTTGATTAATTGTTTATTTATCTCGCTTTTATCAGCATTCTTTCACCTTGTTCATTATTATTATCGTTAACAATATTTATTTTCAATAATAGTTATGACACTTTCATTGTTGTTTAATTTTTGAATCACTTTTTCATGTGAAGAATTTCGTTCTGTTTCTCTTATCACAAAGGAACAGATTATCCTTCAACTTTTAACTTCTTTTGCGATCCAGTACTGTGATTATTACTGATAACTGATATTTGATTCTAAGTTTTATGAATTTTAATTCGTACATTTATTCAGAAACTCTACCAGATTCCTTATTTTTTTATATTTTTCTTAATACAGGACTAAGCTATTGTCTACGAGAACCATTTAGCAATGGCGTTTAGAAACTATTTGTCCTGTTATGTTTGCGAAAGGATTTCTCCTCCACAACAAATAGCGCGAATAGATAGGGATGAACATGCTGCTGTTCGTGAACATGCAATTCGTCGACGTGACGAATTCAACTTACCAGCACTTGTCGTAAATATACAAACAAGACTACGCATGAATTGCAATCGGTCCATCCTTGATAAAATATTAGTAATGGAGCGTGATCCCTCTTACCTAAGATTAAACGTATTGACACAAACTGCAAATAGTAGTTGCGTGATCTGTAATGGTGTACGTGATTTACACAGACTTTCAGTTGAATGTAGAGTCAACGTTTTTGTATTGAAAAATATTTTTATTGCAGAAGATGTCAGATCTTGCCAACATCACGAGGCTTCATTTTGTCACCGTTGTTGCCTGGCTTACGTTTCATTAACAGGCCCTACATTATAAAAGGTCAGCAACTTCATCTTTTTTTGCAGGGACTTCGCAGCGTGGCAATTAATTCAACAAGATTTGATGACGAACAAAGTTTTACAGATGAAGAATTCCACCCTATTTCTCCTATTACAAAGGAACAGTTTCGTGAACTTTGACTCTTCTCGATCCTGTACCCTGTCAAGGTGGTCATAGGTACGTAACGAAAAAGGACCTTCTAATGTTCTTGTGCAAGTTGCGACAAGGGCTTACCGATGATTTCTTGCAATTGATGTTTCAGTATACATGTCGACAAGCTGCAAGTCTTGCTGTTGCCACTGTTAGGCAGTCCTTGATGCTGCAATTTGTACCTGGCAATATTGGTTTTGATTCAATTGCGCCAGAAGAATATATTGAACGACATGTGACTGAGTTTAAAAATGAGCTGTACAATCCGAACCCAGATATTCCAAGAGTTATAGTTTACATTGTCGGAACTTACAGTTACATCGAAAAGAGTATCAATTTCCGCACTTTGCGGCAGTCATATTGTGTGTATAAAGGACGCCATTCAGTGAAACCTGCACTATAGTGTCACCAAATGGTACTATACTGGATATTTATGACCATATTTCTCGTACAGCAGGAACAATGATGCTGCTATGCTTCGAAATGAGTGTGAAAGGAATGAAGATACGATGAGAGAGTGGTTCCCTGAAGGATCGATTATTATGGTTGACAGAGGCTATCGAGATGCCACAGAGCTCTTTCAAAATCTTGGTATTCAATGGAAAATGCCTGCACTGCTTCAACAAGGGCAACGTCAACTGTCGACTGAAGAAGCGAATCTATCCAGATTGGTGACTAAAACAAGATGCATTGTTGAGGCTAGGAATGGTCACATTAAGTCTATTGTTAAGTTCTTCGCTCAAGTAATACGCGTTCCGCATCTTCACAATCTCGGTGATTTCTATCGAATTGCTGGTGCCATAATAAACAGGTACCATGCACTAATTGAGATTCAAGGTGCGAATGCAGAACTGGCCAGAGAATTGCTACAGAGAGCTTAGGAGATGAACGTTGTTCAAGCGCTCGTAGAAGAGGAAAACTTGCAAGTCAGAAATGCTCAACGATGGATACGCTTGAACTCTCATCTTGTACAAGACTTTCCACGTTTATCGTTGAAATATTTGAGAGACTTGACTGTTGGAGTTTATCAGGACAACTTAGCTCCAGGGTGCATTCAGGATAAACTGCAAAGAGAGGAACAGGAAGAGCTTCAATTGGAAGTCCTACGTCAAGCGCAGATGATTCCAGAGCCAGGAATGATAAGATTCAGAGTCTTTTCACGATTCCGTCATGCGGTCAGACATCAACTTTGGATTGCATATGTGCCTATTGAAGATATAGAGCATGACGCTGAAGATGAAAATAACCCTAATCCTATCCAAGGATATACCTGCAAATCTGGCGCACGAACTCTTGGTTCATGTGCACATGTTGCTACAGTACTATGGTACCTTATTATGCTCGACACAAAAATAATGTTCGCTATCCTTCAACATCGTTTCACAAATGTGTTTTTTGTATAGCATTCTGCCAACGAATTGTTTATTCGACTCGCATTTTTTAACATTCTTCACTTTGTTTATGATTATTATTATTTGTTTTAATACTTTTGTAGGTGAAATAATTTCATAAAGTTTTAATATTTTTTGCGATCCAGTACCCTGATTATTACTGAAATTGATATTTGATCTTAAGATTGCAGAATTTAAGTTCGTACTTTTTTCAGAAATTCAACCACTATAGCGGCATAGAATTCTTTATTTTTGTCAATTCTTCAAAAGATAGGATTCTATATGTTCCTATACAGATCTTTCATTTTTATTAAAGTATAGTCAACCAATCAGCTATTTGAACAATCACAAATAAAATAACGATCAATGATTATTTTAGAGGGATTAACCATTTTTTAGATGAACCTTAGCCTATATAATGTAACCTTAACATTCCATAAAACACACCTACGCATTAGAAATCTATTCTAAGAAGCTGGAAAAACTTTCTGTTATCCTACCTTATGTTTTATAAAAATGGTCATTTTTCGAAAATATTGAAGTTACTACTCCAATAATTTGTTGATGTGGTTTTCAGGCTATAGATTGTTATCACAATACCCCTTAATACACACCCACGCAGTACCAGTCATTTCTACCAAGCTGGAAAAACTTTTTGACTATTATCCTACCTTATGTTTTATAAAAATGATCATTTTTCGAAAATATTGAATTCACTACAATGATTTTCTGATGCTGTCTTCAGGCTATAGATTTTCATCACCACACCCTCTCAAAACACCTTCTCAAACACACAAGGTTTTCTTAAAGACGTTCTCTAGATGACAATGTCTTTTTACCAGCTGGATTCTCATTTTACTTTTTTTAATACCACGCGAAATGAACTTTGGTGCTGCACTGATGGCTATCTTTTCATTTTCCGACCTACAGACTTCGAAATTATTCATCAGCAGGTCTGAAACTACAAAATGTCAGTCGTACAATCTAGCGGACTGTTTGAATGAGGGTTGCACCAAACACTTGTCGAGTGTCTATAGCATTTCTCTTTTTACCACCGAAATCGACTTTTGAGCCGTTTTTCCGGAAAAACTGTTCATAGGATCACTTTTTAACATGGTTTTTCCTGATCAGAAGACCAAAATCTATAAAATAACATAGCCTCGAAAAATTTGGCTGAGACCTTTTTTCAATGTATTTTGTGCGGGGTCCTTTGACCATTAAAATCCATTAAGGATGTTGAAGCATTAATAAAAATGGCTTTAGAGTACCTCTAATCTGTCATTCTGTAATCTGCCTACCGATTTCAATAATTTCATTTTGAGATCGCAAAAATGTACTATTTAAAGTAACGATAGCCGGGGAGGGTTTCTAGGTAACAGGACAGGTGCTATTGTGGGTTGCTTTTCGTAAATACTAATTTCTTTAACTAACATGGAAAAGTTTCGGCAAGAGTAGAGACGTGGGTGAGAGAAGGGTACCGGAAATATTTTGATGCGAAAGCGAAAAAGAATATAAAAGAATTTAATATAAAAACTTTTATATCGTGTATTTTCCATATCTTTGTTCATAGTTTATGATAATAAAGTTTAATAAATTATCTTTAAATATAGAAGAAATCAATACAAAATCAGGGACCTATATTTAAAGTCATTTATCTAATAGATTCCGAGATACGCACTATTAAAGCTTTAACTTCATTTAGGGAGTATTAAATATACTCTGATTTGGCTATAATTTATAGGGTAATATTTTTTCATGATTTGGAACCGAAATATGAAGGTGCACTGAACTTTTTAAAAGTTGATGTTTTTAGGGCTACTCGCAATCCTCATATAACAATGATGACGGTTACTAAACGAATGCAAGCGCGTGAAGTTTAATGAAAATGTGTGCTCACAATGGCACCCCTAGTTTTTTTTATCGAAAAAAGTCATGAGGATAAATTGTTCGACTTTTTGAGTATTACATTTGAGTATTATATTATTATTATATTATATTATAGTATTATAACAGTATTGTAGTATTATAGTATTATATTATATTACATTTGAGTATTTCCTTCAAACGATTGTCTTTGATGTAAAATAAAATTTTATTTTTAAGTTTAATTTTTCTATGGGGGGAGGTTGAACCCCCAAACCCCCCTTTGCGCACTCTATTTTTCTTTACAAATTTTTTGCAAAACTCTCGTTTGCCCACCGTTTACAGACATCAAAATCAGTCAAAATATACTATGAACGAAAAAAAAACTGTCACGAACGAAATAAGCCCAGCTTCACCCAAAACGATGTTGAGACGGGTATTATTTTATTTGACACTGAATGTAATGGTGTCAAATGTTATAATCCTTCACCCGGCGCGGTCTGGGTCAGTGGTTGCCGGGGCTCCGAAATAATAAAAGAATATAATATCAATAGTAAAGCTAGCAAACGAAAGCGTAGAGCTAAGAATAATAATTGATAGGGGTGAGAAATGGACTGACCCAAAAGAAGAAATACAAATATAGGTTAAGGCTGATGCAGGATGGTCTTGAAATATGTAGACGTTACTCTAATCTGCAAGTCAAAATTTTGTCGACTTTCTGAGGGGAAAAAAGGGTATTTGCAAAGTTCTTTCTAGTTATTTAATTATAATTATACTTTTTATACATTCCGACTCCGACGTCAATGTGTGTATGTGTGTGTCTGACAGGCGACCCTATTGGAAGTAAAAACATAGAAAGCCTTTGAATCTTTTTTAATATTCAGGATTGAAATAGAAAGCAAAAACGTATCCTTCTCTATCTATGCTAATCTATCTTTATCTCTACAATAATCTCTTTCCTTTTGAATCTCCATCTTTCTATCTTTCCTTATCCTTCGTCTATTCCCGTTTGCAGTTATATCTATCTTTTCCTATCCCTCAGTCTATCTCTTTCTCTTAATATTTATCTCTTCCTATCTCTCAAGCTATCCCTGTGTCTGGTAATATCTATCTGTTCCTATCCCTCAATCTATCACTATTTCTGCTAATGTCTATCTCTTTCTATCTCTTAGTCTATTTATTTCTCAGAAAAATTGTATTACTTACTATCCCTAATTCTATCTCCCTTGCTAGAGATGTGTATCTTTTTATATACCTGCTATATATATCTGCTTTTATCATCTTAATTTTCATATTATAAACTTGCATAGTAATTTTATAAATACAATATTTTGTCTATTTCCGCCTATTTCTTTCTATTTTCATCTCAATACACATCACAGACTATCTCTTTTAATCTCCACTTCTGTGTTTTATTTCTATCTTTTGTCTATCCCCGTCTATCTCTTTCTATCTCTTTGTCAATCACCGTTCTCACCTATCTCTTATAATCCCCACTTTTCTATTTCCATATATCTCTCTATCTTTTTCTATCTTCATTTCAATCCACATTCACGCCTATCCCTTTTTATCTCTTGTCTATTTCCGCCCATCTCTTTCTATTTCCATCTCAATACACTTCAAAGACTCCACTTCTCTGTTTTATTTCTATCTTTGTCTATCCTTTCTATTTCAAGAAGATAAGTTTAGAAGTAGGCTGGGACAGAAATCAGGGGATTGAAACTCTTAGTAGTAAATTTCGATTGACAAGGAAATCGAAAGAGAATATTTATTGACAAAGAGATAGAAAGTTTTAGGCGATAATAGGAGAGAGATAGACAGGTATAAAGAAGTGGGAATTGAAAGAGATAGGTGATTGACAAAGAGATAGAAAGAGTTGAAAGAGTTAAGCGTTGATGTGGTTTGAGATTGAAATAGAAAGATATAAGCGGAGATAGACAAGAGATAGAAAGGGATAGAAAAAAGGAAATTCAAAGAGATAAGCATGAATATAGATTGAAATGGAGACATAAAGAGATAGAGCAGATAGCTGATAGATAGATAGAAAGGGATAGAGAGGAATAGGCGAGATATATAAAGAGATAAAAAATGGGGATTGAAAGAAATAGAAAACAATGGTGATTGAAAAGGCGATAGAAAGAGATAAGTAGAGATAAACAAGAGATAGAAAGTTATAGAAAAGAGGAGATTCAAAGAGATAGGCGTTTATGTGGATTGAGATGGAGATAGAAAGAGATAGATGGAGATAGACGAGAGATAGAAGGAAATAGGCGGAGACAGACAAGAGATCGAAATAGATAGGCGGAGATAGAGGGGATAAACAATTTTTATTCATTTCTATCTGAGAGATAGAAGGAGATAGAAAGAGATAGAATTTCTATCTCTTTACTTCCAGCAGGGTAGTTAGGAATTTCACTATAGGAATTTCAGGGACCAAGACCTCTAAGTTCAACCCTAATTTCCCCTTAGAACTCGAAAACACTTTGCAAATACCCTTTTTTTTCCCTCAAAAATTCGACAAAATTTTGACTTGCAGATTAGAGTGACATCGCAGATTTCACCATCTTTTTGTACTCTCCTGCATCAGCCTTAAATAAGTACTTACAGTTTTGTCGTCTATATATTCGACAGTAACGCTCTTCAATATAATTCGTATTCCAAGAAGTTCGAGGACTGACTCAAAAGTGAGCTCTCCAGTGCGTCGCTCATTCACGAAAAAATACGGTGACACTCATGAACACACACATCCGAGCGACAGACAGCCGACGGAGATCTCCAGGTGACAACCAGCTAGGGATCTGCCATTCCAACTAACAATCAAATTTTATATTGTAAAGTAATGTAATAATTCCCGCCTTGACGTCGACGGAAACTACAAGAATTCAGTAATTGACGGGAGAAATATCTTTCCCGTCCACGGTCGTATACACAGGTCCAGAATCTCCGGTGGTGGGGGCATTGGAGCGATGACTCGCGTTTTGAACAGGATTTGAGCTTCCAAAAGTGGCCACAAGAGTAGAGCGTGATGATCAAAAAGTATATGGTTTGTTTACTAATATAAAAGTGTGTTCTGATCACGGTCGTATACATCACGACGTATACATTTATTCTGTTATTAGATATATTTATTTCCGTTAAAAAATGCATTAGGATTTTTTCTAATCTATTTTTTGATATATTTGAACAATTTTAACAGAAACTGAAAGAGGTTACCTGTCGACGCATGTAAACAAACCATACACTTTTCGATCATCACGCTCTATACTTGATTACTTGGTGGCCACTTTTCGAAGCTCTAATCCTGTTCAGAATGCGAGTCACCTCCCACCACCAGAGATTCTGGACCTGTGTATACGACCGTGTTCCCGTCACAATGTTCACATAGTAATCGTTTATGACGCTAGATGGCACTAGCAAAAAATGAGCAAAAGTTTTTGGTGACCGTGGAGATAGAGTTTTAAAGGAGTAATATTACGATGGTAACGGTAATATAAACGGTAATATTACGGTAATATTACCGGACCAATGTTACTTTCATCGATTTTCGGTAATTTCTATTTCTTCGTTATTTGAGAGTTACAAATAAAAAATATAATTTATATAAACTAATGTTTTTAAAATGTAAGCGATTAATAATTTATGATTTTGTATTTTCAAACGTCTGTTACATTATTTGCGTTCATTATTTGCTGTTGCAAATAAAAATAATAAAATAGATTTTGTTCAATATATCTAATGATGATTTTCTTATTTTCTCTTACTTTCAACTTAAGAAAATATAAATTGAACTAACTAAAAATATTTATTCCTGACAAATTCAGTAAGCTATTTTTAACACTTTACAGGTAAATAACCTCTAATTTTATTTTTTCAAAATATTATTTTACGGGTGTTGAATCCAAATTCTAACCTCAAAATTAAATTCCCCATTTTAACCAACAATTATTACAATTAAATATCTTTTCGCTTTATAGAAATATTCTGATTTGAAATAAAAATGTGTCTATAGAACGAAAAAATATTTACTTTTAATACTTTTTTCATAAAACAAGGAATTCAAAATTAGCCTAAAAATTGCATTTTTTCATTTTACTCAAAAATTATTAAGATTACAGATTTTTTTCGATCTGTAATCACAATTCTATTTAAAAAATGACTACCAATATGGAGCCAAAAATTATCTAATTATAATAATTATAATAGTTATGAAGTAAAATATGAAGCAATCGAATTTGAAGGTTAGAGGTTCGATCCAACATATTTAAATTCTGAGAAAATATATTATGTGCCCTTGTTTTGCAGCGTATTAAATCATAAAATTATTCTATGAAGTAAAGTTATATATTTCAACTATAAATTAAATGTTTTAAATTATTAAAAGCATTTTAAAAACTAAAATTCTCGATAAGTACTCATTTTTGGTTATATTCGCGGTAATATTCTCGGCAATATTACCCGATTTTAAATTCTCGAGAATTTTTAAACTCTAAGTGGAGACCACTTTGCTAACCGCTGACAGCGTTTTGCTCATTGCTTTTACGGAAAGTGCGGAACCGGCCATTTCTTACGTCTGTGAATGTTGGGCAAACGAGGGTTTTACATGTCTGTGTAAAGAAAAAAATAGTTTGAGCGACGTCAATTTAAAAATCTTGCAAATTTCAATAGTCCCTTATAATATCTACAAAATTCACTTACAAAAAATATCTTCGAAATTGATTTAATATGTCCAAAAACCGATCTAAAATTTCATTAAATGATGTAATGAGTTTCTTCCGTTGTATAATGTCCTCTATTCTCCATTTATAAATTTGTAATATACAATTGCAAAAGTCGAGAAGTAAAAGAGTAAAATACTAAATAAATGATTTTGAAAGCTTACATTTTATGAGTAGGTATATGCTTTTTTAAAAATATGTTTAATGTGATTTGATTTTTCTAGGGTGCCAAGCAGTGACAAATAAAGGAATAGCGGGTCTCTCAACACTGCCAGTGCTTGAAAAGTTGATAATAAGCTACTTAGGTAAAGTTACAGATCAGCATTTAGGAGAGATGTTGAGCCTAAAAAGTTTACAATGTCGAGGATGCCCGGGTATAAAAGATGAGGGTTTATGTACCTTAGTCTTAGTGGCGCCTTGTTTAGAATTGCTCGATATTTCTGGATGCAATTGCGTCACCAATACTTGGGTTAGTATTGCGACAAAGAGTACTGAAAATCGATCAAACGGAATAATTCTAAAAGTATACATTGGAGGATCAGCTATCGATGTTCATAAAATCAGGAACATCTCACCCTTCTTGCAGATTGTCAATGTTAATCTTTGCACCATGCATTTGAGACCAGATTTTAATCATGATTTTTTTCCGGATGAATACCTTAGTTATTCAGACGAAGAAGACGAGGAAGATAATATTTCATTTTCTAGTCTCAGCTCTCAGGATCTGTGAGTACAAAGTAAGCGGACATCAATTTTAATTAGACCAGTCATCAAATATTGTTAGAATTAAATAACTACGTTCTAAAACATATTTTCATAATCTATTTATTTAAGCATCCATAATAAAATAAAGAACAACATTTCTTCAAGCTATCTCTGTTCTACTGCATTCCATGTTTCATTTCTTATATGAAAAAGAGGGGTCAACATTACAAAATCCTACATAGTTTGTGATTTTTCTGATAGAATAATAACATCCCTTTGGCACTAAATTTCAGGATTTGTAACGTAAGATAATTTTTATTTTGCCTGGGCGTCAGATCTTTCTTGGATCAATAAAACGGAATTAAAACGAAATAAAAATAATAAAAGCAAATAAAAATGAAAAAAAATAAACCAATACGTAAAACACAAAAAAAAAGTCATGGAGTGTTTGTGTGACCTCCCTGCTTAAAATTCCGGACAAATTCCGAACTCCGCAAATTGTCCGAAACTATCCTATAGTCTGGAATTTGTCCGGTCCACGAGTTCAAAATTAGAACCCGGATCTCATTCGGTCTTGTCCAACATTATCACGGTACGACGTAGATTTTCCATCCGGATTTTATCCGAACACATCGGAAATCTGTAGGTTTCAACGTGTTTTTGCCAATCCGGAATTAGCTGGAATTACCCGGAATCAAGATGGTTTTTTTCATCCGAATTTGAACCGGTGCCATCCGGAATATGTTCGATCATGTCCGATAATATATGGAAATTGTCAGGTACGATCAAAATTCATATTCGGAATTAGTCTGAAATAGTCTGAAATATATCCGGATAATGTTTACTCATCTTACATACAGAGAATAGAACGGTATGTCTTTATATACCTAAACCCAGGAAGTGTTACCGCTTGTGAGAAGAAAATAGGATTTTTGACAAATATCGTATAAATTAATCTAGAAATTAATCAAAAATAAGAAATTAAATTAAATTAATCTTTTATTCCGCAATTTAAACGGAATCTTTTGCCAATTTGTCCGATCTCATCCGATTTACATCTGAAATTAAAATTTGATCCGAAATTAATTCGCAATTGTCCGGAATATATGCGAAATGAAAAATTAAACATTATTCTCATCAAAAGTTAAATTTGAAATTCGTCCGTTTTTAATCTTTATTCCGTTTGTGGAATCAGTAATCATTTAATCATCCGAATCAGTCTGTAACTTATACGAAATAAAAAACGAAGTATATTTATGTATATAATGTGGAGAAATGGAAGGTATAAAATGATCAAATGCTTAAAAAAAGAGCTATTTTTCAACATTTTTTTAGTATGTGTCACATCCTGCGACGTTATATTAAATACTTTTATAATTATAATCCTTACCAACAAACAAAGACTATCGTTTTCCACGCAACACATAAATTATAAACTCAAGTATCTCAAACAATGTAAAACGCACTTTCGAAACACATAAATTTTGTACCCAAACATCGTAAAACACATATCCTCCAAGGAAAACTCTCAACCCACGCACTTTTTGTAAAACGCATTGTAAAACGCACACCCATCTAAAAACTCGTCTTCAAGGTCTCACATAATTTAAGTACTCGAAGATGTAAAAAGATGCGGAACGAACACCTCTTATCTAGATCAGGCCGACCTATTTTCTAAATGTCAACCCAAACCTGACTCATTGTTATAACACCTGCACTCGTACTTGCAAGAAAAGACTCCAATTCTCTATGGTCATTTACTGTCAAACATCGACCCTTCCAAGAAGAGATATGACTCAACTAACTAAAACCATTCTAAAAAATCCTACCTTTACCTGAATCATCAAGATTTGGAGGAAACATAAATTAATGGAAACTGCGCAGTTCGATCCATAATCTGAATCATCGAAAATCGAAGGAAATATAAACTACGCAGTTCAACCCCATAAATGTCAACTTTCCCCTAGCAATGCTTAGCGGACATTTTGGTAGCATTTGATTAATGGGAAAACTGGATATAAAAACAGAGGGTTTAGACCCAAAGAGTCAGTCTGATTTTACCACTTGAAGTGGAACCATCAAAAGTGAGATTTAGTCTTCTGAAGTCTTTTTCTAAAAAGCTTAAACTCTATGCGGAAAAACCCCCTTCATCCGAGTGACATCCACCATCAGGATTGGACCAGGAGGAACCAGAGTTTATTCTCTAGGGCATCCAGAGAGAGTTTCGATCCAAAATTATATATTTAGGTAAGGAAAGCAATTTCCTTTAGTTAAAAAGATAGTTTTCAAGAGAGGGTTTGTCTTGTATTAGTAATGTAATAAAATATTTGTAATCTTAAATCTTTTCATTTGAATCAAGGCGGTTATCCTCATCCCAGTATAGATGTGACGTTGGTGTTTTTGGTGCCCCTTATTGGACACCATGCAACGTTTATAGTTTCGGGGGACTCCCTCTATCCGGAGTCACGCAATTATTGTCTTTGCCCTACCGAACGCTTCAGTCGAGCCAGGGTCGTCTTTAAGGGCAAGAAATAAGTTTAACCATATTTTTATATTTAACAAAATTAAACTGAGTTTATATTCTCCCTACAATTTACAAATCTAATTATATCTAAATGAGTGATTTGAATTTGGATGATTGCAAATGAGAATAATGAATTTAACAAGAATATGAATTTTTCTTATATTTAAGCGGAGACATTATGTGTATTGTGAC
>UCOK01016780.1:0-30019 GCA_900474325.1 Synergus umbraculus
ATATATATATATATATATATATATATATACATCAATATGATGTATTTATTTTTATCGAGTAACAAAAGCGAGACCCTTCAATATTTTTACAGTAAAGAAACTGTAATTGTCCAGAAAAAAAAGTATAAATTATATTTGGATTTTATATATTTTATACATTTTATACATTCTGTATAAATTAGAATAAATGTTATGTATATAGCTGAATTTACCATTTAAAATAGTCAACTTGTGCCATTTTTCCTGGAATTTAGTACTCTCTAAAACTGAATCAGTAAAATTCCACTGATTTTCATAGTGACTCTTTTCTCACGATTTTAATTAGTGAAAATTCACTGAGAATCAGTTAAAAGTGAAATTTTTTTTTTTCACTGAAATTTTCAGTCATCTTCACTAAACTACTAAAAATTTCAGTGACTTTTCACTGATTTCCAGTAGATTTTTCACTGATTATAATCGTGAGACAAGAGTCACTGCAAATCAGTGGAATTTGACTGGTAATCAGTTAAATTTGACTGATTCAAATTTAGAGAGTAAGTTTTACTGTTTAAAGTGGTAATTTTTGCTAAAAAAATTGCAAATCGTACTTTTTCATTGTAAGAGTTACAATTTGAAATATAGTAAAAATAACTAAATTCTAGGAAATGAAAAATGGTAATTTTAAAGGGTAAATTCAGATATTTTCTTGTTACCGTGTATTTTCTCGTTTCTGTTGGGTGATTTAAAAAAATATTGATTGTAATAAATATAGGGTAGTGGATATTTCGTTGATACAATTAATTTAGTAGAAATATATATATATATAGTATATAGAGGATGATAAAAATGAAAGAAAAATAAAATATTGGACTGAAGTTTCAGACGTCTCTTTGGACGATTTTTTGTTTTCAATTTGCCGAATTTGAAAACAATCTTCAGATTATTTTCGTTGTATGAAATTTATTGGAATTTTTAGAAATTTTGAGGGATTTTAAAATTGACTGCGATTTTATTGAATCTAAAGAAATTTAAAACGATTTTGCGAGATTTCAGTGGAATTTAAAAGTATTTAACTAGATTTCAGGGGATTTTATAAGTAATTTTAAAGGATTTAATGATATTTTGTGGAATTTTATTATAAGTATGTAATGTGATGAACTTTTAAAGGATTTCAAGGAATTTTACGACATTTTATAGGATTTTCAGATATTTTATGCGATTTAATGAGATTTCGTGGGATTTTGAATAATTTGAAGGAATTTCTTTGGATTTTCAATAATTTTATAGAATTTGACAATATTTTGTAAAACTAATTTTAAGAGATTTTACGATATTTTGGGAATTAAATAATTTTAAGGACTTTTAAGATATTTAAGGAATTTAACGAAATTTCATTGGATTTTCAGGAATTTATAATGAGATTTCATGGGATATTTTAAAAGATTTTACGAAATTTAAAGGAATTTTATGAAACTTATTGAGGTTTCTGAAATTAGACGAGGTATTAAAATTTCTTACATATTCAAAGATTAAAAATTACAATTTATTTTGCATACTTGATTGGTTTTTGAATGACTTAAAGTTGAAAGAAGAAAAACAAACTAATGGTGCAAAAAAATATCAAGAAAACCTTCGAAATACGTTAAAATTCGTTAAAATTCCTTAAAACTCCAAAAAACCTCTTAAAATCCCTTAAAAATCCACAAAAACGATTAAAACCGTAAATTTATTGAAATCCAAGTTAAAACTCGTAAAAAGCTCTTCAGAACTTAAAGCACATGAAATTTTTACGTATTTTAAGGAATTTTAAAAAGATTTTTAAAAATTTTAAGAAATTTTGAATTTTTAAGGGATTTCAATGTTTTTCATAGAGTTTTAAAGGATTTCACGAGATTTTTTATTGTTTTTTAAAAATTTTGTGGAATTTTAGGGAATTTTAAAAAGTTTTGAAAAAATTTAAAAGATTTTGATATATTTTAAGGGATTTTAAAGTTTTTCGTTACATTATAAAGGATTTTATGAAACTTGGAAGAAATTTTGAGGGATTATAAATATTTTCGTGGAATCTTAAAGGATTTTAAAAGTCTTGTAAGAATTTTCAGTAATTTTAAAAGATTTTAAGGGGTTTCTATGAATTTAAAGCGATTACAAGAGAGATTTATAATATCTAAAAGATTTAGTGAAATTTAAAAATTTTTTAAAAAGGTTGCAGGAATTATAAAACATTTTGATTTTTAAAAGTAATTTTAAAGGATTTTAAGAGGATCTGTTAAAATATCCTTAAATTCCCGTAAATTCCAGAACCTCATTTAAAATTCCTAAAAACCCCTTAAAATTCATACAAACCTTTTGAAATCCCTTAAAATTTCACGAAAATTTTAGAAATCGCTTTAAGGGATTATAAATATCTTCGTGGAATTTTAAAGGATTTGTAAGAATTTAAAGGTCTTGTAAGAATTTCCAGTAATTTTAAAAGATTTTAAGAGTATGATAGATGAATTTAAAGGGATTACAAGAGATATGTATAGTCTTTAAAAGATTTTGTGGAATTTTAAAAAGCTTGTAAGATTTTTAAGATATTTTGATTTTTAACAGTAATTTTAAAGGATTTTAATGATCCTCATTGAATTTTAAAGGATTTAATGAGGTTTTCATGACTTTCAAAAGATTTTCTGGAACTTTATAAAATTCTAAGGGAGTTTTAAGTATTTCAAAGGATTTTAAGAAATTTTTAGGAATTTTAATTGATCACAAGAGATTTGTATAATATTTAAAAGATCTACTTGACTTTTATAAAGGGACCTCATGAAATTTTAAGAGATTTTTAAGGAACTTCAGGGAATTCAAAGAATTTTAAAGAATTTTGAAGTTCCTCGTGGAATTTTAAAGAATTTCACAAATGTTTTATGAGTTACTAAATTTGAGTCAACAAACTTTCATTAATTTCTTAATGAGTTGAAGTTGTAAGAAATTAAATAAATATAAATAAATTAATAAAATAAAAAAAATTAAATTAAAATTTTTTTAAAATTTGTTATTTAATAAATAAAATTTGTTTTTTGTTGACTCTAAAATGGCATCAATAAATAAAAAAAAGGTCTCTGTACCTTGGTTTCTATTTTTTCGACATATATAAACAAGAAAATGGAAAAAAAAAAAAATTCGTCAGAAAAGACGTCAGAAACTTCAGTCCAACAATAATAAAAAATGTACGATTAACTCACACGTGCCATTGATGTTCCTGCTGAGTATCCTGGGGACCGAACCTGAGGTTTGATGGCCAGTTTGAGTGGGTGGCGGGCTGGAAAGCACGACGACGTTCTGCGACGTGGCGCCGGTCGTCGTCGCGGCGACGTTCTTCTGGGGCACCGGCGAGGGCGTCGCGACGCCGCGCGGCGCCTCTTCAGTGGCCGATCCTCTCGCATCCATTCCCAACCGCCACCACCGGACATTAATGCCCCATTCGTCACAAAAATCCACACCCAGTATAAAAGTAAAAAATAAAAAACAAAAAACAAGAAACAAACAAACAAATTTCAAAATAAAACAAAAAAAAAATCTAAAATACCAAAGTCTCAAATCAATCCCAAAACGAAACTCAGATTAAACATAAAAATATGTAAAACCCTTTTAATAAATAAAATAAAACAAAACACTCGCAGCATGCACTTTTTCCGAATCGCGAGGTTGTTTACAGAATACAGCACATAACACAAAATCAACAATCGATCTACTGAAAAATCACCAAGTCACAAATTTCACAAATCGTGAAAAATATTGTCGAGTAATAATTCACAGATTCTAATTTTTTATTTAATAAATCAATTTATTAAACATGCACCAGATTTAAAAAATCTGAACGCCGGCCGGCTTTTTTATACAATTTTAATTATAGTCTTTCGATGAGAACGAATCACTGGAAAAATTAATTAATTTATTGAAAATGTCCTAATTAATGGACTTTTTGCAAAATTGTAATAATAAATAGTCAGTTTTGGATTTGATTGATAAGAGGAAGAAGAAGAATGATAACGAGACGTGTATCGCACGATAGCGTGCTGCACATTGTTTGTCGGGTAGAGGTAGAGCGGCGAGGTTCGTGAACGTGGAGACGTGGAGTGTCTGATCCCTACCCCTTGAAAGATGCCCCCCTCCTATTCCTGAGAGTGCCATTCCGCCCCTCCCACTGGTTTCTGGCACAGGATCTCCCTCGGACCCGGTGTCTTCACCCATCTTCACCCCTCGAATCGGTATACGTCCCATGTTCCACCCAGGCAATCGGTACAAAAAAAGCCGACTCCCCACCCCCGGGGGATGGATATGAGTGCAGAGGAAGGGGGACAATGGGGGTTTGTAAAAAGTGGCAACCCACCCTTGACAACGGCCAGCCCCCTGGAACCACTTGGTACTTCAAATCTTGGTGTGCTTCTATTTTCTATATCGACCCCCTTAATTTAACCGATTTCAGGGTGTCTACTGACTTAACCGATTCAAATTCCAGGTTTTCCCGGTTTTTCAATGCTAAATCCCTGATTTTCCAGGATTTGGTGCAGACAACAAAAAATTTTGTTGCTATAGAAGCAACAAAGATTTTTGGTTGTGCCAACCACATTTTTGTTGAACCAACTAAAGTTTTGTTAATCCAACCAAAACTGAGATTTTGTTGGTTCAAATGAATTTTCTTGGTTCAACAAAAAGTTTGTTGAAAGAACCAAGATTTGGTTGGCACGACCAAACAATTTTTGTTGCTTCTATAGCAATAAAAAGTTTTGTTGGTATTTATGCAACAACATTTTTTTGTTGGCTCAACCAAATTATTGTTGGGGCAAGAAAACGTTTTGTTAAACCAACAAATCGTTTTGTTGAACTAACAAATCGTTTGGTTGAACTAACAAAAATTTATTTCAGCCAACAAAACATATTTTGTTGCATAAAATATTTTTCTGATTAAAGGATATAAAAAAAGTTCCAAATTTTTGGGTGATTTCCAACATGGGATAACTCGGAGAAAAATGGTCATAGAGAAAATAAAAAAAGCAAATTGTAGCTCTAGGTGTCTATACTTTTCAGATCTGGACTGTAACATTTTTTAACACTCGCGGTTTTCCAGTAATCATCGAAAAACTAAGGAAAAAAATTTTTCCAAATTTTTGCTCGTCTTTAAAATGGTCTGTGGGCTTCAAAAAAATTTTTTTTTGTCATGTGACTAAAAATCACTTTTAGAGAATTTAATCAGCTTTAATTTGAGCCAATGGTGAGCTCTGTACGATGATTTGGTGCTGAGTAATCGTTGATCAAAGCAGAAAAGTCAATTGGTGATTGATGCCTAAGAACAGAGAAATTACGCATTATTGGCCAAAAAAAAGAACATTTTGAAGTTGAAAAAATGAATAAAAACGGAAAAATTGCTTGTGACGGTGGTTTTTGACAGAAATGATAAATTTAAACCTCCGGGACACTAAGAAAAAAAATCGCAGCGCTTTGCATCTTTAAGGGTTTTTTAGGAACACATTAAGGTTGAAAAATTACTGACGGTATCCTATACGTTCAACCACTATATCCAAAGTTATACCAAGTTTTCCAAATTTCCTTAAATTTGCAAATTTTCAACTTTTTTTCGGTCAACATTATCACTTCGAAAAAATTTTTTTTATCAATAGCCACTGATTTTATGTCACAGAGAATGTTTTGCAGTTTCTGTAAAAATCTCTCAAATTTACAACTTTTGAAATCTCTTAAAGTTCATTGAAATTTCGTGAAATTCCTGAAAACATCTTTAAATATCTTAAAATTCCATGAAATCCTTTACAATTATTATACAAAATCTTTTACAAATCATAAAAATCTAGTGACATTCCGTAAATTTAAATTCTATTAAAATTCCTTAAAATAATTTTTAAAATGTCAAAATTACATGCAATTTTTACAAACATTTTTAAAATTTCACGAAAAACTTTAAAATCCCTTAAAATACGTAAAAAAATCTTTCATAATTTTTGAAAACTTTTCCCCTAAAATTCTATAAAATCGTTTATAAATCATAAAAATTTTGTGAAATCGTTTAAAATTCCAGGAGGAACATTTAAATTCTTTAAAATCACTTTAAAATAATAAAAATTTCTTAAAATTCTTACAAGTTTCCTAAAATCCTTTATAACTCCACGAAAAAACTTTAAAATCCCTTGAAATACGTAAAAAATCTTTTAAAATTTTCTAAAACTTTTCAAAATTCTCTAAAATTCCACAAAATCTTTAAAAATTCATAAAAAATCTCATGAAAACATTTAAGATTCCATGAGAAAAATTAAAATCCTATAAAATCACTTTGAAAAATCAAAATTTCTTAAAATTTTTACAAGCTTTTTAAAGTCCTTTAAAATTCCTTAGAATTCCTTACAATTTCTTTGAATTCCCTAATCTTCCTTAAAAATCTCTTAAAATCCTTTATAATTATTGAAAATGTCTTGAAATCATTAAAAATCTAGAGAATCTCAGAGAACACCTGGAAATTATTTATAATCCTTCGAAATCTTTGGATAGTTTCTAAAATTTGTTAAATAAATTATAAGTTATATATGCCAATCCAAATTAATCAGAATTAATCCAAACTTTCAATCCAAATGAATCCAGATTTCAATCCGAATGAATCCGAATTAATCCGCACTTTCAATCCGAATAAATTCGGTCAATCCGAGTGAATTCGAACTATTCGGAATCATTCAAATTGATTCGGATTGACCGGATTTATTACAGATTAAATCTGTAGATTCTACAGATTTTTTTTTTAGATTCAACAGATTTTTTTTCTGCGTGTTGGTTCGAATTTGTAATTAAAATATTTTCCATACGTGGTTAAATTTTAACAGAGTGAATAGTGATCGATGTTAATTTAAATCACATCTTTCTATTATAATATATAGTGTAATATCTACACTATATTTATTATAGATACCTATATGTAAAAAATTAAAGCTAATTGATGAGCTTGCTACTCTAACTCTAAAAGTTTACGATCCAACGATTTTCACCGAATCTATAAAAAAAAGCGTATATGTAGGTAGGTATTGTCCCACTTGAGAGATAATCTCTCTTGGAGAATGCATTCTCACGCGTATACCGTCGTTTGAGCTAAAAAGCGAAAGATGGCTTACAATAATATAGTATACGTTTATGGTGTGGATATATGTATATATGGTATATATGTATATACCGCCTTGTGAGGGGATTACACTGTTTCACGTATCGTTGTCAGGTATGCAAATTTGCAGAGCCTGAGAATTTTTGAAGGGTTCTTCATTCAGACTGTGGGCAGTTTTTTTGACCAGAACTCCACACATTGCTATATGAGAAGGAAAATCGATAAAAACTTTTTATGTAGTTTCATTCTTTCAAGACCCCACAATTTTATCTATTCATTTCTCTATTTTGACTTGACATATTTAAATTATCTTTCTCAAAGCCAGAAATAAGAAAAGTTATATAAATTAAAATGGAAAAAAGTACCTTTCTCAAAAAGAAAATATAATACTTAGGTGGCTTTCGAGACAGCGTAACGAAGTGCAAGCGCAAAACCTTCTTCTCTTCCGGAACTTTTTTTTCTCTGCAAAAACTTTTTTGCCTGCATTTTCTGGCGGCTGAGTAGTTCTAGAATAAAAGACTAAAGAGGAAAGGTAAAAAAAAAGAGGAATAATTAAAGATATAAGAAATATTAGTAATAAAAAAATTTTAGGAATTATTATTTAAGAATAAAATAAATACCTGTTTAGAAAAATAATTTGAAAAATTTATTCTCTTCAAACTATTTATTTAAGCAACAAAAAATAGGGTATAAAATTAAAATTATCACGTGTTCAAAAAATATACATTACGTTGAAAATTCTCTGGAGAGAATTTAATTTGGGGAGGGATTTCTGCGACTTTTTACAAGTTGCTTGACGCAATCATACTCGTGACTTGACCACATCGCTTTTATGAGTGTTCCCAGTTGTGCATCCTTTGATTTCATCTGTTTCCAGTCCAGTAAAAATTGGTAAATAATCTGTAAAAAGAGAGTGTAATTTAGAATCAGATTCCTCATTATTAGGGTCATTGGATCCAAGTGTTAAGCTCAAATTTCCATTCTTCATTTTACTCGACGAAAATTATAAATAAATATTTTTTGGCTCTGTAGCACTAATATTTTTTTAAATATAAGACTGCGTACAGAGCGAAAAAATATTTAATTTCGATACTTTTTACATAAAATGAAGAATTCAAAATCTAATTTCAAAATACAATATTTTTATTTTAGTTAAAAAAAATTTCAATTAGATATTTTTTCGCTCTGTACGCACAATTCTAGTTAAAAATTAATTAATTCTACAGAAAGACAAAATTCCAAATTTAATATTTATTGAGTAAAATGAAGAAATCGAATTTTTAGATTAGAACTTGGCTCCAACAGCCTTAATCATAAATTTCGCATTTAGATAATTATTTATTTATAAATGACCTCATCGAGTCCTTGACTGCTAAAATTCTCTTGAAACTGTTCGATTTTTCCATCATCATAATCCAATTTCCTGGCAACATCTCTCCAGCCAGAACCCATATGGTGTTTTATCACAAACATATCTTTTTGTGAGATTTCTTCTGTGCATTCGCTGAGACTTCTTATTAAACTCGGCATGGTTTTAACACTCTTAGGTTTATGAGGAAAAGCTTCTGTAGTGGTTAGATGTTGGTTAAAATTAAAATTGAAGCACGTCTTAGGACTAATTTTTACATCACTTGAATTGATTATTGTAGTGTAGTTTCCAGGTCCACCAGTTGGTGCTGAAACAAGAAATTTACAAGTTTTAGAATTTTATGCAATTCTGTTTTCTTATATAGGATGCATTAAAAAAATATACTATCTGTAATACATGCATCTTCAAGAGCATTCCAAAAATAAACTCTGTTATCAGTATAATAATGTGGAAATTGTGGAATCTTTCCGGAATTTGTATTCGAACTAAATAGTTTCATTCCGATCTACTCCGAAGAAATTTTTCAATTTGAATTAATCCAAAACCCATTCAAAAGAAATCCGCACCTTTAATACGAATGAATCCGAAATAAATCCGGTTTCGAATGGAACCAAACATTTATTCCGAATTAATTTGGTCTATCCGAATCAATCCCAAAAATTCGGATTAATTCTGATTCATTCGGATTTGCGGATTCATACAGATTAAAGGTTCGGTTTAATTTTGAATGGGCTTCGGATTAATTCGGATTGAAAACTTCCTTCGGATTCGATCGGAATGAAACTGCTTGGTTCGGATACAAATTCCGGAATGATACAGATAATTTCGGATTGATTCGGAATGAATTTCAATCCAAATTAAACCGGAACCCATTCATAAGAAATCCGTACCTTTAATCCAAATGAATCCGGATTAAAATTCATTCAGAATCAATTCGAAATTTATATTCGAATCAAACAGTTTCATTCCATTCTGAATCTGAACTTTAAATCCGAATGAATTTGGTTAATTCAATCAATCAGGACTTTCAATCGAATGAATCAAAATTAATACTCTCTAACCGAATCAATCCGAATGATTCCGAAAAAGTCAGATAAATTCGGATTCATTCGAGTTCACTGGATTTACTCGGATTAAAATTTCGGATTGAAATTCATTTCGACTTCGAATCATTCCGGAATTTGTATCCGAACCAAACAGTTTCATTCCGATCTAATCCGAAGGACGTTTTCAATCCGAATTATTCCGAAACAAATACAAAAGAAATCTGTACCTTCAATCCGAATGAATCCGCCAATTAGAATTAATCAGAATTAATCCAAACTTTCACTCCGAGTAAATCCGAATGATTCTAAAAAATTCGGATTTATTCGGATTCGACCGGAATGAAACTGTTTGGTTCGGATACGAATTCCGGAATGATTCAGAAAGATTCGGATTGATTCAGAATTAATTTCAATCCGAATTAATCCGAACTTCCAGTCCACAAAAATCCGGGCAATACGAAGTTATCAGGTAAAAATTAATTAATTATATTAATTAATCAATGCGAATGATTCCCAAAAAGTCGGATAAATTCGGATTCATTCAAGTTGACTGCATTTATTCGGATTAAAATTTGGGATTGAAATTCATTTCGAATCAATCCGAATTATTCCGAAAAAATTCAAAAGAAATGTGTACCTTCAATCCGAATGAATCTGCCAATTAGAATGCTTCAAAAATTATCCGAACTTTCAATCCGAGTAAATCCGAATTAATCAATACTATTCGAATGATTCCCAAAAATTCGGATTTATTCCGATTCATTCTGATTAAATCGGATTCATTCGGATTAAAGTTCGGTTTGGTTTTGAATGGGCTTCGGATTAATTTGCATTGAAAACTTTCTTCGGATTCGATAATTCAATCGGAATGAAACTGTTTGGTTCGGATACAAATTCCGGGATGATTCAGAAAATTTCGGATTGATTCGGAATGAATTTCAATTCAAAATAAACCGACACCCACTCATAAGAAATCCGAACCTTTAATCCAAATGAATCCGGATTGAAATTCATTCCGAATCAATCCGAATCATTTCGAAATTTGTATTCGAACTAAACGGTTTCTTTCCAATCTAATCCGAAAGAAGTTTTCAATTCGAATTAATCCAAAACCCTTTCAAAAGCAATCCGAACCCTCAATCTGAATGAATACGCCAATCCGAATTAATCCGAACTTTCAGTCCGAAAAAATGCGGTCAATACGAATTAATCCGGTCAAACCGAATTAATCCGAATGATTCCGAAAAATTCGGATAAAATCGGATAATATCGATTTGAATGGATTTATTCGGATCAAAAGTTCGGATTGAAATGCATTCCGAATCAATCCGAATCATTCCCAAATTTGTATCCGTACAAATCCGGTCAATCCGAATAAATCCGTACTTTCAATCCGAACGAATCCGGTAAATCCGATAAATTAGGACTTTCAATCCGAATGAATTCGAATTAATACTCTCTAACCGAATCAATCCGCTTGGATTTATTCTGATTGAAATTCATTTCGAATCAATCCGTATCATTCCGGAATTTGTGTTCGAACTAAACAGTTTCATTCCAATCTAATCCGAAGGAAGTTTTCAATCCGAATTATTCCGAAACAAATTCAAAAGAAATCCGTACTTTCAATCCAAATAAATCCGAATGAATCCGCCAATTCGAATTAATCAGAATTAATCCGATCTTTCACTCCGAGTAAATCCAAATTACTCCAATCTATCCGAATGATTCCGAAAAATTCGGATTAATTCTGATTGGCGGATTAATTCGGATTAAAGGTTCGGATAGATTTTAAATAAGTTTCGGATTAAGGGCGTTGGACCCAAGTGTTAAGGTCGAAATTCTTTTCTCCATTTTACTGATCGAAAATTATAGATAAATATTTTTTCGCTTTGTAGCACTAATCTTTTTTCAAATATAAGACTGCGTACAGAGCGAAAAAATATTTAATTTCGTTACTTTTTCCATAAAACGAAGAATTCAAAATCTGTCTTCAAAAATCAATATTTTCGTTTTTCTTAAAAAATACATGAATTAGATATTTTTTCGCTCTGTGCGCATAATTCTAGTTAAACATTGATTAATTCTACAGAGGGAAAACATTCCAAATTTAATATTTGTCAAGTAAAATGAAGAAATAAAATTTTTAGATTAGAACTTAGCTCCAACACCCTTAATTCGGATTGAAAACTTCCTTCGTATAAGATCAGAATAAAACTGTTTACTTTAGATAAAAATCCCGGATTTATTCGGAATGAATTTCAATCCGAAGCTTTCGCTATTATGATATAATTATATTTTTTTAAATGTCACCTCTTCTTGGTTTTTTATTGAAGCGAGTATTCTTTTTCTGTCCGGTGGAATGGGCATTTGCGTCATCATCCGGATCATTGGTTTGGCCACTCGGAAATTTAATATCCGAGGTCGGGTCAAATTTACATTTGGATTGTCGACTCTGGTCTGCACTGGATGTGAACAGAGGTCTGCCGCCAGAAATTTTCGAAGTTGAAGTTCCCGTAAGGTCAAAGAGATCGAGGAGGTCGTCCTCGACTGGAGTTCGCGGCGTGCAAGGTGCAGCATCGACAGTGAGTACATTTTCAAATCTATCATTCAGATCCGTGACAACTGACATCTTCCAAGAGCAAAATATTTCACTGAGAGACGAAATACGTAATTTTTTCCAGTTATCGTCCCGTAATTACTATTTTGCACACAACTGCAACTTTTCTTTTCTTCTAATTCGATTCAACACTGCAGTAAGTAGCTCAACAGGTGACACCAGTCGATTCCATTTTCTTTGTATGCAAACAGCTGAGCTGATATTCGTGTCAGGAGAGGGAAAGAGATGCTTTATCATGTGGTTGATATTGACAAAAAATGTGGTGGTGGGTGGAGAGAGGAGAGAACTGCAGATAGATAATTCATAGAGCATGTGTACTATCATTAAGGCAGTTGTTGATATAGACTGTGAATTTATCTCAGTCTTGATTTATTAGGAATATTTTTACTAATAATCAACTTTATATTAAATATCTACAAAAATAAAACTCTTTAATGATATTTTTAATTTTGCATGCTTTAAAATATTTTTATTTGAATTAAGAGATTAAATTAAGAGATAAAGTTAAATATAACTTTTGTCTAAATAAGATTGTACAATATTTTAAAAATTGAAAAATCCCCGCCTTTCGGTAATTTAAAAATGGCGACCTTGTCAACAATCCATAAGGCGCGTTCAGATTTTCCACCCGGGTGCACCTCAGGTACTGCGACCTTTTCTAACATATTGAAATTTCGACTTGTAAGAAAAGGATGCAGTACCTGAGGTGCACCCGGGTGGGAAATCTGAACGCGTCAATTGGGAGTGGTAGGGGTATGAGGGGTGTGAGCCCCCCCCCAATTAGTGTAGAGTCGGGATTTAGGGAAATTCGACGATTAGTTGGCAAATTTCACTTATTGAGTCCGGTATTTAATACTCACTCTTCAAAGTCAATATGTACGCTCCTTACGCCCCTCCAACAATCTTATTTTGAATGCTCAATGCTTCGATTCGAACTTTTTAAAACAATGTTTTGAAGTTTTGAACTTTTCTGTCTGGGGCAGTCTGGGGAGAGTTCAAAGATGGATGTTGCTCGGAGGGGAAATTGAACTGCGCAGTAGACAGTGCGCATATAAGTAATGGCGGATTTTTTGAATCTCTGAAAAATTCCCTGCGTGAAACTATTAAAAAATGAAATTTCAAACATTTAAAACAAAAAAGTCAGATCATGTGAAATTTAGAAAAATTTTGACTAAAGTAAAAACCTCCTTTTTCTTTTTAATATACAACAATTAATTTGATACGTTCATTTCTCAGCAACCAATTGAAATCGCATTCGGAGCGTTCGGAGCAAAGAAATCTGCCTGGAGCTGCGCCGAGCTGTCAGTGTTGGCATTGGTAAAATTATCAGTGCGTAACGTCAGCGTGACTCCGTGACTGTGTTTCTGTGTTTGGATTTTGGAAGAGTAGGGAGACTAGTCATCAACCTGGTCATCATAGCATCAGTGGCATCAGTCATCAGTCACATCTTTTCTGGAGACGTCCAACGTCAAAAGGTCGCAGGCAGGTCCGTTTTTCTAGTTTCTCCTCCTCATCCCATCTAACTCCAAATTGCTGTGTAAAAGTTGCAAAACAATTAAAAATAAAGATTCTCTGGCTGTTGGAAACTGTGCTTAACACGTCATCTAAACGATTGATCAGTGAAGTATGTATTAATGAAAACGAGTGAGTGAGAGCAAGGCTAACTAGACTTATCGGAGTCCCGTGCATCCGCCTGCTAAAAATTTTTACTTGTAACAGTACACGTAAGTACGATTGTTTTTTTACGGGTTTTAGAGGCATTTGTTTAAATTTCGTTAGCGAGAGTTGTTAACTGATTCAATAAATCATGTCCAATATTTAGGAATCGATCTTCGTCTCCTAGACACAAGAATCCACCTTGAACTCAGCCTTCGGAAATTCAACCTTCGCCCTGCCCAACTCCCTCGACAATAGAGACAGGTTATTTTTACAAAAGGTCGATTTCATGTCCGGTTTGCATTATATGATCTAGTTTTCTATAAAAATGCAGCAATTTCTCGAATAACAATTTTTTCCTAGACCAGCCTCTTTGAACTTTGTAATTTGATTCATTTTTTGTTTATTTCTGGCAGCCTTCATTTGTATCATATATATGCTCCAAAAAAATGTGTTTGGATTTATTCTAACATGCAATTCGTTTATATTTTAGACCTGCAAAGTTTCAAGGACGTGGAATTGAAAAAGTGTTTAAAAATACCCAAATCAGTTTAAAATAGTAATCTTGAGATTTAGAGGCTTTCAAATTTGACCTGACTCAGTTCCCAGGACAATAATCTGGTTTTTTTATACTAAGGTTTGCTTCACGTCCGGTGTCTAGTATTGTCTATAGTCTAGTTTTCTGTGTTCTGGACTCTGATACCAGATGAACGTGACTTTTGTTCTGTTATCTGCCTCGGTTTAATTTAGCTCTAGTAGTTAGTTTGTCCATTGAGTTTAATTGATAAGGTCTTTCGAGTGTCCTAAATTAATCCTGATTCTGATTATTGTCAATGCGCGTATTTATTTATATATAAAGCTCAATAATATGCAAATAATTATTTTATATTAAAGTTTCTTACAATTCGAATTATAAATTGCTTTCGAAATTCTTAACTGAGTTATTGATATGTACAATTGTACATACATATGTATATTGTATAGATGTATAACAATGTATGTAGCTAGTTTAAACGAGAGGATAATATCTGGATTAGGAGAGGAGACTACAATCTTCAAACTGCTCTTCATCTCTTGAACAAACTATATTAAGAACATGAAAGTGAATTAGTGCTCATACATTCCCGATAAGTCCGACTGATTATTGATTATCTTGATTAATATTTGCTTTGATTTCTCGTCAATAGATTTTAATGAACATTGGTCTCAAATAATCCAAAGTACAAAAACCAGATTTATACAAATACACTAATCTATACTAATGCTAAACTTAACAATCCCAAGATATATATTTTTTCTTAAATTAAAATAACGTATCAATATTTAAATTTTATAAAATCTTATTTTTTTTAACCATGTAAATTTCTAATTCCAGAAACAACTCTAAGGCCCAAAAATGTTCAGTTGGCTGAGCCGGGAAGACAGCGGGAAGCAAGACCTTTTCGAAAATGTAACTGAGGGTTTGAAGAAGATTTACAAATCAAAGTTGATGCCCCTGGAACAATTTTATCAATTCCATGATTTCCACTCACCTTTGTTGGACGATCCAGATTTTGATGCGAAACCAATGATCCTTTTGGTTGGTCAATATTCCACGGGAAAGACCACTTTTATAAAATATTTATTGGAACGAGAATTCCCTGGAATTCGTATTGGACCAGAGCCTACCACGGACAGGTTTATTGCGGTGATGTACGATGAAAAAGAGGGCGTTATTCCAGGAAATGCCCTTGTCGTCGATCCTAACAAACAATTTAGACCTCTCTCGAAATTCGGAAATGCATTTTTAAATCGATTCCAATGCTCCACGGTTGCATCTCCTGTACTGAAGGGCATTTCAATTGTCGACACGCCTGGAATTCTTTCAGGAGAAAAACAGCGGGTAAATATTATGAATTTTAGAATACATGTTTATCAAGATCAAAATTTTAATTTTACAGGGTGGCTACATGTCAGGGAAAATAGAAATTGACATTCATATTAACTATGTTATTTTTGTCGTATTACTTATATAACTTTTATACTTTCTTTAACAAAATTGATAAACTATCCAAAGATTTTGAAGGATTATAAATAATTTCCAGGTATTCTCTGAGATTCTCTAGGTTTCTAATGATTTCAAAACAATTTCAATAATTTTAAAGGATTTTAAAAGGTTTTTAGGAATTTTAAAATTTCCTGAGAAATTTTAAAGGATTTCACGAGATTTCTATGATTTGTATACGATTTTATAAAATAATTGTAAAGGATTTCATGGAATTTTAAATATTGTATAGTGAAATTTTAAGATATTTAAAGAAATTTTTATGCATTCTAAGAAATTTTAACATTCCTCGTGGGATTCTAAAATATTTCACGAGATTCTGAAAATTTTTTATGGAATTTTGATATACGAAATTTTTGATAAATGTCAATAGTATTATTATTGAAAATTTATACGCATTTTTAATACTTTTCTGTCATGTAAATTTGTCTGAAAGTCAGAGAAATTGAAAAATTGAATCTTGTGGCCACCCTGTTATAATATTTCAAAAATATATATTATTAGTAAATAAGTAAATAATTGCATCTTGTTCTTTAAATTAGAAAATGCGAAAAATATTTTCCTTGAATTAATTTACTTAAACGACTTAAACATATAATTAAAAAATAATTTCTAACAGGTCGACAGAGGATATGACTTCACAGGCGTCTTGGAATGGTTTGCAGAACGAGTCGATAGAATTATTTTGCTTTTTGATGCTCACAAGTTAGATATATCGGACGAATTTCGTCGATCGATAGAAGCATTAAGAGGACACGATGACAAAATCAGGATCGTTTTAAATAAGGCGGACATGATCGATCATCAACAATTAATGAGAGTTTATGGAGCTTTGATGTGGTCACTAGGAAAAGTTTTACAGACCCCAGAAGTTGCAAGGGTTTATATTGGATCGTTTTGGGATCAACCACTTAGATACGATGTTAATAGAAGGTTGGTTTATAAATTTTGTTTAGTTACAAATTTTCGATTTTTGAGAATCGTATCCCTTTCGTATTGATTTGTTAGTACATCTTGATAATTAAGGGTGTTGGAACCAAGTTCTAATTTAAAAATTCGATTTCTTCATTTTACTTAACTAATATTAAATTTGGAATATCTTCCTTCAGTAAAGTTAATCAATTTTTAACGATAACTATGCGTACAGAGCGATAAAATACCTAATTCAAATATTTTTTTGAAGTAAAATGAAAATATTGAATTTTGAACTCAGATTTTGAATTCCTCATTTTATACAAAAAAATATCGAAATTAAATATCTTATCGCTCTGTACGCAGTCTTATATTTAGAAAAAGATTAGCGCTACAGAGCGAAAAAATATTTATCTACAATATTCGTTTAGTAAAATGGAGAATAGAATTTTGAGCTTAGCACTTGGGTCCAACGCCCTTAATATGAAACTTAAAAGACTAACAATATGTAAATCGATCTCCTTTATTTCAGTAAATACAAATACTAAACTTTTACACAAAATGATTTTTCAGATTATTTGAAGACGAGGAGCAGGATCTTTTCAAGGACATGCAATCACTGCCAAGAAACGCTGCGCTCCGAAAGCTCAATGACTTAATCAAAAGAGCGCGACTAGCAAAAGTAAACACATCTAAAATACTTTTTATTTAAAAATTAAATTAAATATGTTTATGCAATTCTAATTCTAATAATTTAAAATTTAAGGTTCACGCTTACATAATCAGCGCCTTAAGAAAAGACATGCCAACCGTTTTTGGTAAGGACTCGAAAAAGAAGGAGCTGATAAAAAATCTCGGTCAAATCTACGACCAAATACAACGGGAACAACAAATTTCGCCGGGTGATTTTCCTGATTTGAAAAAGATGCAAGAGAACCTACAACATCACGATTTTACAAAGTTTAATCTTATCAAACCAAGACTTTTAGAAGTAGTCGATAAAATGTTGGCTGAGGATATTGCCAAATTAATGGCAATGATCCCTCACGAGGAATCATCCTCGTCTACTGAACCTATCATTAAAGGTGATGATTTATTTTACTTATTCTAAGAAATTTAATCTATTTATGTAACTTTGACAAAATAGATTAGTTTTTTTTACAAGCACTACATGTAACAGTAAATATATGGCAATTACAGGAGGTGCCTTTGAAGGAGTTGAGGACCAGATCAGTCCCTTTGGATATAAAAGAGGAGAGGGAATTGATGCCGGTGCTGGTGAACCAGAATGGATAGTGAATAGGAATAGATTTAAGTATGACACGATGTTCGACGCTCTAGGTCCGTCTGATGGAAAAATTACTGGTGCAGGTGTGTATTTTTTTAAATTTGAATTTAACTCTTATTCGAAAGTTTCAAAATGAAAGAATAAAATAATTTTCCACATTGTTTATCATTGCAGCCGCCAAGTCTGAAATGGTGAAATCGAAGCTCCCTAATAGCGTTTTAGGAAAAATCTGGAAGCTTTCGGACATCGACAAGGACGGTTATTTAGATTCCGATGAATTCGCACTTGCAATGCATTTAATCAACGTTAAAATAGAAGGACACGATCTCCCAACGGAACTCCCAGACCACCTGATACCACCATCAAAACGCGACGTATGAAATCCAAGTTTCTAAACATGTTTCTAGGCAAAGTAATGAAAAACATAATGCAGGACAGAAATTAATTTACCAATTATAAATCGCAAAAATATGATCGATATTTTTTAACGGTAGAACGAGAGAAGCATTTCTTTTTACAAGTTTTAGGATAGAAATTATATTTTTGTGAGAAATTTTACACATAGTTGACTTTAGTTTCAACTTAAACAACTTGAACTTGAGTTCTTGTATATAATGTCATATTTATTTCAAAAATAGGTACGCTTCATTATTTATGACAATATTTAAATGATATTTAAGGAACTCTTATCGCTTATTACGAAGACTATCGAGCGAAAGTTTCATATCAGAAGTTGAGTCGATTTTCCTTCAGGTTTTTGTCAACTTTTATAATGTGGAACAAACTGAGTGGAAGTTTTTGATATTGGTAGTGATTTGAATTCACTACTCATTGGACAAAAAGACATTTTTGCCCAATGGGTAGAATTTGTATACATTTATATAAATTTGTACGAATTTTCGTGGAGTTACCTCCAACTTTTTAAAGGAGTAATTTGTTTTTGAAATAACGAATGGTTTTCGTATTCCATCCAAATTAACGAAGAACCAGAAAGTCTACCAGTGCTGACTTAAAAATTTAGTGTATATAATTATTTCCAATCGCTTTTCGAAGAATTTTTGAAACACAAAACCATTTGGAGATGTAAATATGTAAGGCTAATAATAGTTTCTATTCTGACACATAATTGTAAAAATAATTTTGAAACGCACATATTCTTATCTCTTTTTCTTTTGCTCTTATTTTCTGTCTACTCTACTCCTGTGTTTGTACGGAATTATTGTTTACATCACAATTGAATGAGTACAAATACAATTCATGAGAAATAATTAATTATTAATAAGAAGAAGAAGTGAGGGAAGCTTTAAGTTTGCTAGGAATCAATATTTTGTACTGAATGTAATGTTAATTTAAAACAAAAAATTGAAACGAGAGATTGATTGTTTCTGTTTGGAGTTTTTTGCTGTTGAGACGATTTTTTCACTTCCCAAGCAAAGAAACTAGTAGTCGAGAAGTGAATTTGTAAACTTAAATAAAAGAAAATTGTATTTACATACAAGAGAAATATTAAGTAGTAAAATAAGTATTTAAATGTAATATTTAATGTTTTATAATTTTAAGCGCAGCATTTCCTGCTTAAACCGGATTTTTGTCCATGCGTTGCATTTAAAAGATTGAGATATTCTACGCAAATTTAAGTCACTCTTTTTGCTGTTGTTTAATTTCGTTTAATGTATATTTTCAAAATAAAATGGTGCAATCTGAACCGTATAAAATTGTATAGTACGAAATGTCAATTAATAGGATACAATTCTTACCTCTTGCGCAATTGACAATTAAATCATAATAGATCGATGTAATTGAGATGACCCCCTTTCTTAAATTATACCCATTTACGTCCAACGTGCCTATATCAATATAAATCTGATTTAAAAGTGAGCTAAATAAAATAGAATAAATAAAATAAATAATACGGGAAGTAATCTCCCTCTAAATAAATTAAAAATTGAATATAATCAGAAGCCCTATATCTGCATTGATAAAAACGATTAAATATATAGATATAATTCTGGTCTGTAGTGAAAATAAGGGAAGGGTGGAAAGGTTGAATAACAAGATTGCGCCTGCGAAGTGATAAGAAATGCTTTCTGGTTGCGCAGTGGTCAGTCGAAAAGTCCGATCCGCAATGCTGCGCGGTAGGAGTTTCCGTAATTCGACCAACAATTTAATAAATAATATAAAAAAGCAACGAGTGACCTACATATTTCCGAATTTATCCAAAATTATAAATTAATTGAACCCGTCGAAGAAAATGATAACGAGTGACAATGAGATCCAATTTGACAATAACGTTTTGTTTAATAATTGACAAGAGGTTTAAAAATTAACATAACGAAATATTTCTCTTCAAGTATTGAAGTGCTTCGAAAAATGTCGTTGTTTTTATTATATCAGGCAAATTAATCGAGACACTAATTAGAATTGTTAATAATAGTGAATTGATATTTCATAAGCTGAAAGGCACACATTTTAAAAATAGGGTGAGTTATGAAATCGATGCAAAAGTATACTTAGCTTATTTATGATACGATATTGAAAATAATTTATTTTGGAAATAGAATAGCTGATATTTATTTAATAAGTTTTTATATCGTAAGCTTAAATTGAATGAATTTATTAATATTCAATTTATGATTATGAAATATAATTAATATTTAAATTTGGATTTAAGAAAGAAAATAATAAATAGATAACTTTTTATATTTTTATATTTTATATTTTACTTTTATAGATTTGCATAAATTTCTGCATACTCGAAATGTGCAAAAAATATAAAGATATATCACGCGTGCTCTAAACCTCTTAGGTCGATGCTCCAGTTTTTATTCACGTCACTATATTATGAAATTGGAATAAAAAATTATTTCTGAAAATCGAAGACAAATTTTTTGAAGATTTTCAGAAAGAAAGGTTTTATGAAAATCTTTCAAAATAATGTAATAGCAGAATTGAAAGTTAAAATGAAATTAGAGATATACCCAGTTTTTTAAAATTAAATTAAGACTGTTGGAGCCAAGTTCTAATCCAAAAAGTCGATTTCTTCGTTTTACTCAATAAATATTAAATTTTGAATTTTTTCTTTCTGTAGAATTAATCAATTTTTAACTAAAATTAGGCGTACAGAGCGAGAAAATATCTAATTCAAATACTTTCAAAATAAAATTATTAAAATATTGAATTTTTAAGTCAGATTTTGAATTCTTCATTTTATGCAAAAAGTATCGAAATTAAATAATTATTCGCTCTGTACGCAGTCTTATATTTGATAAAAGATTAGTGCTACAGAGCGAAAAAATATTTATCTCCAATTTTCGTTGAGTAAAGTGGAGAATAGAATTTTAAGTTTAACATTGGCCCCAACGCCCTTAAGAGTGTTGGAGCCAAGTTCTAATCCAAAAATTCGATTTTTTTCATTTTACTCAATAAATATTAAATTTTGAATTTTTTCTTTCTGTAGAATTAATCAATTTTTAACTATAATTAGGCGTACAGAGCGAGAAAATATCTAATTCAAATATTTTTTAGGTAAAATGAAAATATTTAATTTTAAAGTCAGATTTTGAATTATTCGTTTTATGCAAAAAATAGTGCAAGATAGTGCAAGATAGTGCTCTGTAGCAAGATTAGTGCTACAGAGCGAAAAAATATTTATCTATAATTATCGTTGAGCAAAATGAAGAAATCGAATTTTGAAGTTAGAATTTGAGCCAAAATTTAATATATTTTCATTCAAAGCAATATATTTAATTAACAATGCAATAATATAGTTGTTTTTCTATGTATAATATTTGTTATTTATTATTATTTTCTAATATATTAAATAGAATATTTAATTAAAATTGCTAGTTGAAAAATTAAAATTAAGTAAAAAAATATTGCCGCCGTTTCACCGCCGAATGGAGTTTCAATCGAATAAAAACTAGAATAGAAGATTTTAAGTTGTGAGGTAATTTAATATATGTCCCAAGACATATTGAAGGATGTGTGAATAGAAAGTTTCAAAGAAGAGCCAACCGAGGAACCAAAGAGTCGGCAGTTATTGAAGAAAAAGTCGTTGTCGAAAAACGCGCTACGCGCAGTGAGAGATAAAAAATTCATTTATTTATTTAGTTTTTTAAATAGAATTAATAGAATAAAATTTAATTTTGAAGAAAGATAAAAATTTAAATAATAATTCTATTTATTTGAAATTAAGTATCTTTCTGAACTAAGAAATAACATTGGATCAATAAAAAATATTTAACTATAATAAAAATAAGTATTAAATAAAAGAGTATGAAATAAAAAAGTTAAAAAGTTTCATGAACTCTATAAATTTTTAATTTATATATTTGATATCGATTTTACATTAATTTTGATTATAAAGAAAGAAACGACCGGATGATTTATTTAAATTATTATAAATCTGTGATATCAGTTTCAGTGTTGTAAAATTTATTTGCGAATCTGCAATCTATTAAAATCGGCATTATAAAATTGTGTAATTGGATAAAAGTGGAAAAAGTAAAAAATAGCAGCTATAGCTATTAGTGAATCTATTAATTGCTGTTTACAGTTTTGACTTTGGACAATGAGAGTGAGACTGGTGTTTTTTTGATAGAGGATTAAATATGATTTTTGCAACAAGAAGAATAACAGAGGCGTCGACCGGCGTCACAAAGTCGGCCACCCGATTCTACAATATCACATCTCAAGGTATCACTATAATTTTTTAAAAAAGATTTAATGGCAAATATAATTACTTTATAATATATATAATAAAAACAATAAAAAAACAAAGCTTCCTCTATGAGGAAGCAATATAATAAATGTAAAAACTTTTGAGATCAGATTCAATTCATTAGTTTATTTATATTTATTTATCTAGATTAAAACCGAATGCGAAACTTAAGAGTAAACAAATGTGGATAGACTTTTGATTTTCGGTGATTGCATAAGTAGATTACACAAGATTATGCGGATGGATAATAAAGACACAACTTTCACTCTTATAGAATTCAAGTCAAGGGGTCAAATTGAAGCTACCATAGAGTATCGATTATCATACGAGAAAGTAGTTTCAGGAAAATAACGTGTTACGTTACCGTTACATCTAGAGAATATTATAAAAGTTTACGTTTTTCAACAAGAAATTAATTTAAGATATTATTAATGATTAAGGCGGTTGGAGCCAAGTTCTATTCTAAAAATTCGATTTCTTCATTCTCCTCAACAAATATTCAAATAGTAATTATTTCCTTCAGTAGAATTAATCAATTTTTAACTAGAATTATGCGTACAGAGCGATAAAATATCTAATTCAAATATTTTTTAAGCAAAATGAAAATATTGAATTTTTAAGTCAGATTTTGAATTCTTCGTTTTATGTAAAAAATATCGAAATTAAATAATTATTCGCTCTGTACGCAGTTTTATATTTGATAAAAGATTAGTGCTACAGAGCGAAAAAATATTTATCAATAATTTTCATTGAGTAAATTGGAGAATGGAATTTTGAGCTTAGCACTTGGGTGGAGCCAAGTTCTAATGTAAAAATTCGATTTCTTCATTTTACTTAAGAAATATTAAATTAGGAATTTTTTCCTTTGGTAGGATTAAACGAATTTTAACTAGAATTATGCGTACAGAGCGATAAAATATATAATTCAAATATTTTTTAGCAAATTGAAAATATTCAATTTTAATGTTAGATTTTGAATTCCTCGTTTTATGTAAAAAGTATCGAAATTAAATATTTTTTCGCTCTGTACGCAGTCTTATATTACAGAAAAGATTAGTGCTACAGAGCGAAAAAATATTTATCTACAAATTTCGTTGAGTAAAATGAAGAATTGAATTTCGAGTGTAACACTTGGGTCCAACGCCCTTAATGATATTATTAATGCTTTATTAATGATTCTTAAAGGTGAAATGAAGGTCAACCCTAACTTCGAGATCGGATTAGAAATTGAGAATGGATTCGGGATAGCCAGTAGCTCAACCCTAGCAACCAATCAAGAAAGCCAAGGAGTTGCAGCCCTCCTAGTGATGTTGGCTGTCCTCTGCTTTATTTTTGCTTACTGCTGTTGGGGGGCACCCTTTTGTAGGAACCTCTGTAAAAAATATTGTTGTTGTCATTTGGAAGATCCTGAAATCGATGTTCGATTCGCAAATAATGATCAGGGGATGGTAGCCACTCCTACTATAATTCTTCTACCTCATGGAAGGATGTTAGTTGTGGATGGAACAGTTTTTAGTCAGTTCCAGGCTGACAGCACAGGCAAGTGATGTGAAGCTGAAACTATCAAAATCAATTTTAAAGCATAAGCAAATTTTAAAGCTAAACGTAAACTTAAAGACTATTTTGCTATATTTTTTTATTTATATTTACATATTATATATTTTTTTCTTTTTAGGATTGGATCTAGTTGAACTAGGTGAAAGTGTCATCAGATCCCAAAGAAATCCAAGGACTGTAACTCGCCACCAGCTGCAAAGTAGTCAAGGAAGTGTCCTGACGACTGACGGAGAGTCTCAAAGTAAAGATAGCAGTTGGTCCCTAGCTGGGTTTCCACCTCCAACATACGAGAGTATTTATGGAAAAGAAGAAGGAATAATTCCCCCTTCTTATTCTGATATTCTTCTTCACAGGTAGATTTCAAATTGAAGTTTAAGGACGTTGGAGCCAAGTTCTAATCTAAAAATTCGATTTCTTCATTTTACTCAACAAATATTAAATTTGGAATTTTTTCCTTCTGTAGGATTAATCAATTATTAACTAGAATTATGCGTACAGAGCGAGAAAATCTCTAATTCAAATAGTTTTAAAGTAAAATAGAAATATTCAATTTTGAAGTCAGATTTTGAATTCTTCGCTTTATGCAAAAAGTATCGAAACTAAATATTTTTTCGCTTTGTACGCAGTCTTATATTTGATAAAAGATTAATGCTACAGAGCAAAAAAATATTTAACTATAATTTTCGTTGAGCAAAATGAAGAAATCGAATTTTGAACTTAACATTTGGGTCCAACGTCCTTAAGAATTCGTTTAATACAAATTAGATTAAATTAAATTAAATTAAATTAAATTAAATTAAATATTTCAGATTCGCTACACTGCCTTACGATATAGATATGCGAAACGCTTACAACGGAAGCAAAGAAGAACTAGAGATACACTCCCTGGGAAGTGGGAGCTGTCCTCACATAATCCAGAATCCAATAAACAATCCCTACTCAATGGCCAATAATTTCTCGGGTCAAAGCATCGCATGTGCAAACCTATCTCGAAATCCTTCGCTCGTCAGTAATCCTCTCGAGGGTTACTATCTAAACAACGAAATAGGATGTCTCCAAAATGAACAAGATATCCCCCGAGTCAACAGCCACCTCAACATCAATACAATATCTTCCCTTTACAATCGAGTCACTACTTCACATTCCGGAGATGAGCTAGAAGTCTCCAGAAATGAGAGAAGACGTCGACAGTCTGCCTCAAGGGAAAATAGTTTCCAAAACGAGATTATTAATACGAGAAATATTGTCAGATGCGAGCCTGAATCGAACTTCAGACTGGAAGTCGATCAAAGATTTCGAAATTCAGAGAATGTAAGGAATCGAGAAAATCTAGATGTCAGATATAGTGTTAGAACAACGAGAGAAGGAAATTTAATCAGTAGACCCAGATCTGAAACTGAATTAGTTGATTCTGAGGAACCGAGTGATTTTCAAGTTCTGGCTGATATTCGGGAAAGCCGAGTATAAGAGCATGTGGTATTTAATTAGGGACGCCAATTCCAGGGAGGTAGGAAATAAAAAATAGTAAAATTTTGTTTCGCCTTTACGTTCACAATAATAAACCTAGTTTTAATTAAATATATTTATTATTGTGAAAGTAAAATTGCGAAATTAAATTTGCTCTTACGGTGAGTAACATATATACCCTTAAGTTAAAAAAAAGATAAGAACAAAATGCTTTCTCATTTGTAAGGCTTTAAAATTTCATTGCAAAGATTTTATACATTTGATCGCTTTTCAAATTTTATCCCAACAAGCCCATTTTTAGATGCTCTCAAGATTTGGTCTTTATAAATTTTGATTTCCTTGAAATTTTGAAGGTGTTGGATACTTGGATCCGCTATAAAGAAAAAATATCTAGGTATAATTTTTCTTGAGTAAAATAAAGAGATCAAATTTATAACTTGGATACAATTCATTTTTTTTCTTTTTAAATAGAGCATCTTTCCAACTCTATATACTTAAAAAAATTGAGAATAGCTTTAAATTTAAAAAACCTTCAGTTTTGAAGCGATCTTAAATTTTAATGCTTTCAAATGTAAACAAAATAAATCGGAAAATATAAAAAAGTAAAAGAAACATTCTGTCTACAAAATTGCCTTACAGCTCAAAGCTTAATTTATTATACAGCTGCCATTTTCGCCTTGTAAATCTTTCGATTTAAATTGAAAGATTGATAGATAAGAGAAAGAATTTCTTTGTTATCTAAATTAGAAAAAATGGACTAAACATTGAACACTTGTAACTTTCTTTCACGTGATTTAATGTTTACCTTAGATATACTTGAGATATTCAACTAAGGACCCATTTAATGTTAAATATCCTGATAAACGTTAAAGATGTAACAAATTACAAAATGTAGTTCAGTCCGTCCACCAAATGAATGTAAATATGACGAGACCAAATGATATATTATATATATTCTTTAGTATATTTTATATTGGAAGCTACCGCGTGTTGAGTATACCTTAGTTTCTAGCACATCGCGAAGTACCTGTTTGTAGCCATAGAGTTGAAGCTTCTGCGAAACTTTAAATGTCTTTTATTTACTCATTGCACTTTATGATTAAGATTATCAATAAATTTAATGTTATTGGAAACCGCGATAAGCTTAAATCGCAAGAAAAAAAATATACTAAATGTATTCCAACGTGATAAATAAAAATTAAGGAAATTTATTTCTACTTCTTCCACCTGTATTTATTTTTAGCTTAAGGTATGTGATTAGGATTATCGATTAAGTACATAAACCAACTTGGGCGTAATGTCACTTTTTGGGCAAAGTCGGAAGTTTCTATGATAGGATTTCTAGAATTTTTATGAAGTAAAGAAGCTACGAAGTTGTTGGCGAAAGCCAACTAAAATTCGAAGATGATTAAAAACCATAGTGACATAACGCCCAGAGTTTAGCGTTTCCAGATCTTAATTGTCAATTGTATGTTCTGTAATATAAATAATCTACAGATTAAGCAATTGATGCAATTGCTTTAAAGATTCAAACAATAGAAATTTCTTATCACCTATACAAGTTTACTCGTCACTCTCAATTTCTTCTGCAGCGGAAGAATTCTCTTCTTCTGGTGCTTTCTTATCCCAGTCTTTCAATGACGCACCCATGACGAAATCTTCTCTCAAGACTTTCCAAACCTTTCTGCCCTCCTGGAATGCAAACGTAATTTTATATATAATTAAAGGTAAATTCAAAGTTAACAATTTTTAAAATCATTTATGAAGAGAACGAGACTAACCTCAGGTTCTTCTTTCTTAGTTTCAGGTTTAGAATTATCAACTGCAATACTTTTTGTTCCGCCCATGAGAACATCGAGGAACGTCCTTTTGTCTATATCTTTCAAAACTTTCTCTCGTTTTCTTTCCAAGGGACCAGCATCTTCTAATTTTTTTCCAATCTCCATCTGCTGTTGTCTAACTGCATTAAACAATTGTACAACACCTCTGAAATTCAAAGAATAAAGGAATAAAATTAGATTTAAAAGTAAATTAATTTAAAAATAGATATTTAACATCATTTAAAAAATGTATATACTTTGTGGCAATTTTTTGAAGAGTTCTTTCTCTTTCTCTTTCTAAAATTGAAGGCTTAACTCTAATTCCGGATTTAACATCTTTCCTCTTCTGCTTTTTGTGTTCAACATCTTCTGCTTCTTCTTTTTTCACTAAGATTTCCTTCTTAACTGTACCATCAGTATCTTCGATTTCGAAAGGCAGAGGTTCTTTTTTTTCTTTAGCTATTATAATGTCATTGAGTTTCTTAGCTTTTGAGAGTACAATATTCTTTTTTCGTTTTGGTTTTTTAGTGTGTAAAACCTTTCGCATGGCATCTGCCCAGCTAGGATTGGCTTTTGTTTTGTCTGTAACGAATTCAGAGAGATTTTCTTCTTCTTCTTCTCCTTCTGTATTTGACTCATCTCCTTCGTCTCCCGAACTGTCTTTAGTAAAACCTTCGTCTGCAATTTCCATATTTGTTTCCCCATTCATCGACTGAACTTCTTCCGATCCAGTGTCAGATCCTGATTCCTCGTCTTCACCCATTATGTCTATAAAAATTTAAGCATGGATACAAGTTTAGTATAAAATGAACATTTAGTCATAAAAAATTATTAGTTTTTAAACTTCGTATAATAATAATAATCAGTAATAAATGAGAGCCTTTTTTTCACTTGAATATAATTTAATCCGGAATGGAAATTGAGAAACATAAATAAATAAAGAGAAAAAACGATAATTTTCAAATTTGAGGTTACCATCTTAAAAAATATTGATCATGACGAACTTGAACCTTTATATTTATATATATATAATAAATAAAACTTACATTTAATCAATATTAAAAGAACGTATTTCTTAACTCAAGAATATTTGTAATAATCACAAAATATTTACTTGACTGTTGACAGATTTATCCTAATTTTCACAAATTCTTTTACACGTGTAGAGACTTATATACAAGCAAACATTAACAAATTTGCAAAACCGCGTTTTGTTCACACTTCACACACGTGGTGACAGGGTTGGACAGTTACGCGCAGGATTCGGTAAGTAAAATAACGTAGGTAAATTACATGGTTTTTTACAATAATTTACTAGGTATTTTACGTCGAAAACACCAAATTCTTAATACTAAAACGTCTAAAACTAGATAATAATTAAATAAAAATATCATAGAGTTGGGGGTTTTCTACATAAAATACGTAATTTACCATCAGGGTTGCACACGTAATATACCTAAAGTAAATTACATGAGGTTTTTGACGTAATTTACGTATGTAATTTACGTCTCTAGTTTTTTACATGTAATTTACGTTTTCAAGATGGCGACTGCGCTTCATATTTAGAAAGTAAACATACCCTAATTCTTGAATAATTGAGGTTATGTTATGCTCTTTTCCCCCCAAACTCCTTTCAAATCCGCCATTTTATACATTTATTACATTTTTTACGTATAATACGTAAAATACGTATTATACATATAAAAGTCCGAGTTACGCGTAACCGTGCAACCCTGTTTACCATAGTAGAAAACCAAGTATAAGGGTGGCGTCACATGGATCCAGAATGCGTTGAGTTTTTGCGTAAAACCATGGGTGTGAGAGAGATGCACTAATACTACTATCTCTCTCACTCTCATGGTTTTGTGCAAAAACGCAACGCATTCCGGATCAGTGTTCCCAATTCGTGCCCCTTACTCAACTGCGCATGCGTCGCACTCGGCATTTGACTCGTTACAATTCGCGCGCAATTTAAAATGCTAAAAAATGTTTTTTTATTGTTTATTATAAATAATGCAGTTTAACTTATAAAAATGTTCATTAGATCGAAATTCACGAATTATAGTAAAATGAAAAATTTAGATGCCATTATTTATAATAGACGATAAAAATAATATTTATAGCATTTTAAAACGCGCGCGAATTGTAACCAATCAAGGGCCGAGTGCGACGCATGCGCAGATGAGTAAGGGGCACGAATTGGGAACACTGTTCCGGATCCATGGGACGTCACCCTAAAGGCCTGATTACACGCTTTTAGGAAAATGTTCTTCTTCTCACTCTACCATGTGACTATCCCATAAGTTTGTCTCATTCTCGCACATTTTCCACTTTGCACTCGGAAAATATGCGAGAATGAGACAAACTTATGAGATAGTCCCATGGTAGAGTGAGAAGAAGAAC
>UCOK01016781.1:0-51675 GCA_900474325.1 Synergus umbraculus
GTTAAGCAATCATTCGCGCGGTCAGTACTTGGATGGGTGACCGCTTTATGAAACAGCCCCTGCATAAGAGCAACCCATCATACTTCCGTGCAATGAACAATGGCCCCAACAGGAGCCCGTACTCTACTGCGCATGCGTCGCACTCGGTTTCTGATTGGTTGCTATTCGCGCGAAATTTGAAATGCTTAAGAATATTATGCATTTCAAAATTTCGCGCGAATAGCAACCAATCAGGTAACGAGTGCGACGCATGCGCAGTAGAGTACGGGCTCCTGTTGGGGCCATTGTTCATTGCACGGAAGTATGATGGGTTGCTCTTACGCAGGGGCTTTTTCATAAAGCGGTCACCCATCCAAGTAGTAACCGCGCGAATGATTGCTTAACCTGAGAAGTTGTATTTTCAAAGCGGTCACCCATCCGAGTACTGACCGCGCGAATGATTGCTTAACTTTAGAAAGTCTATTTTCCAGGGCCGTGCGCAAGGGGGGTTTCAACCCCCCCCCATAGACAAATTAAAATTAAAAATTAATTTTTATTTTACATTAAAGAAGATCGTATGATCTTTTAATAATAAAAAGGGAAGAGACTATCAGTTACCATCCACGCGCGAAACATTGCTGAACTTGAGAAGTTGTGTTTTCAAAGCGGTCACCCATCCGAGTACTGACCGCGCGAATGATTGCTTAACTTTAGAAAGTGTATTTTTCAGGGCCGCGCGCAAGGGGGGGTTTTGGGGGTTCAACTCCCAGACAAATTAAAATTAAAAATAAGTTTTTATTTTACATCGAAGACCGCGCGAAACATTGCTTAACTTGAGAAGTTGTATTTTCAAAGCGGTTTATATTCTTTTAGAATATGATGTTAAATATTATAATCCTTAAAGTTGTAAGTAAAAGCTCAAAACTCAAAGTTAACTTTTCTCATTATACTCGGGTTCTTAGGGATAATAAGAATAAAAAGACAGTTTTAGGGAGAGAATATTATTTTGGTCTCTTTACTATGTGGTATTTATACTTACAATTAATAAACCTGATACAAATATATCCTGTGCCGCGTTTTGTACTCGTAAATATTTTATTATTCTTTTAAGTTTTGTTCTTTTTAATTTTATCGAAAATTCTAGTTATTCATTCAATCAAGAACCAACAATTTTACTATTTCACACTGGCCTTTTTTCGAATAAAATGTCACATATAGAAAACAGAATATAAAACAAAGATAATATAATAAATTCTTTCTTGTCAAGTTGTTCCGAGAAATAGTAATATTGAAGATCCTCGCACAATACATCTAGTGAAATTTTATTCCAATCACTTGAACGTTTCATGCACAATAACTGTAATACAATTTAATTGATTAAACGAGATTTATACATTTAATACGTAATTTCAAATAAATTAATATCGTAATATCACACTTAGTTGTATAAATGGATTTACACCTAGTATCCTAATATATCGCAGTAATAATATTACACAATGCTGAAAAATTATATTCAATAAACTTAATTACAATCGGCTAATGTTTTTAAGATAAAATTATACTTTTTTTAACAATGCATTTGAGCATTACACATGAAAAGGAGAATTACGGTATCACATGGAAGTAAACTGAATGTAATTTAAAGAATTTTTAAATTACTCAGTACCTAGAATCTACGTTAATTTAATAATAAGAAATTATTAAAGATAGTCAGTATAAATTATAGTATTATCAATGATAAATTTAGTAGACCTGATATCTTTTTCATTTAATATAAATCATGTATAATTTTGTTATAAAGCTCTATGTACACAATTTACTGTAAAACTGACTTTCTTTAATCATTACTTGGTGACAATATACGCATTTAAAAAAAATATTATAATTGGTAAGCGCCTCACTGTTTGGCACAAAAGTTATACAACATTTTAGATCTTTGGTATTGACAGATGGCAAGCGAATGTAAATTTATAATATTTATATTGAATACCGTCACTGTCAGCAGACCAAATTAGAACAAATTTAATACTCTAGCTGAGATATCATCTAGGGTAATAATGATACAATCTTGAAACTTGGAATCTAAGCATAGGTATATGTATATCTATATTATCATTTTACAACGAATTACGGATTGTGCAATTACAAATCATGAATTTTTACTTTTATATGAAGCAATTCATGCAATTCTAAGTTTGGCAAAGTAACTACACGTAAGTTATTCAATTCATAGTTGTAAATATTTTCAAAAATTTCCCAATGTTTTCCTGATTTGCAATGCAACAATTTTTTTATAAACTAAGATATATTGCAGACACAATCTTGCACATGCAGTACAAGATTACGTGTATCTACAGTGACTAGAATGAAGGAAGTAATGTTATTAACTGATATCACCATGCACATGTACTTAGAATTACTGTTAGGCATTCTGATTCAAGTAATATTTATTGCTTATACAGTCCTGGATAACCCTCTTATAATTACAATTATTGTGCCTAAGAAGTGCGTTTCGTCTACCTCACTTTGTATAACGAGAGTGTTATTATATATACGTACCTATGTACAATAAAATGAGAAATGTATTGTCATATTTTCTTATAAAATTGTATGACCGACCAAGTCAAATACTGCCTTTTTTAAAGTAAAATTTAAAATTTCAATTTTTTACTGGCAGTTTCTTCTAAAAAATGTTATTAAACACTTTATCCCAATTTTTTAAAAACTAATAAAATACTTTTTAAAGGTATTTGATATCCAGGACTACAACTATAATAAATATTAGTGAGCGACGTAAAAGTCACGAAAGTTAGAGAGAATATTTCATCAAGACTATAATTCTTAAATAGAAGAATATAGGTCAGAAGTTAAATAACAATTTTTGTCAACATATATTTTATCACGGGCGTCGTATTAAATTACTTTTACTACTCGGATTTTCCTAATGACTATACTAAATTTATCTTCCCGAAAATTCACATTTTTTCATGAATTGTACCAAAAAATTATTTCAACAAGACAACGTACATTTTTCTAGTGTCTTCTAGAAAATTAAAAAATTCTATCCTAATTTAAAGGCAAATATATACCATATTCTGACATTTGATCAACTTTTTTTTGCATTCAATCAATTGAAAAAAATTAAATAAACCGATCGAATACTCATTGGAGGATAAATTCTTAGTGAATACTAATTTCTTTATATTGTTCTATAAATAATGGCTCTAACAATATTACTATATGATTAACGAAAATTAACAAAATTCAAAGCTTTGCGATAAAATTACAAGTTTACTTATTAAGAATTAGTTTACCATGAAGAACATAAATGTCTATTGTTCATTAATAGTTTTTAGCATTCTTTTGTTATCATTTTATAATGTTAAAGATCATATAAATGTTATTGTAATTGTATAAAGAAATTGATTTCAAATTAAAAATCATGCAATTTCAAGTTAAAGAAGTTGGGTTCAAGTTTTGACCTCAAAATTCATTCTCCTCATTTTTCTTCACAAATATTAGATTTATAGTTTTTTGTTCAATAAGCCAACTCGTTTTTGAAACATAAGTATGGACATATAGCAAAAATTCAAAATTTTCGTTTTACACAATTATTAAAATTACAAATTTTCTTGCTCTATACCCAAGATTCTATTTAAAATTTGATTAACACTAAAAAGCGAAAAAATATTTATTTATAATATTTATTAATTTAAGAAGGAGAGATAGAATTTTGAGGTAATAATGTGTATATAAAAAGCTGAAAAGCTTAAAATTCAAATAAATCAGAGTTTAAAATAAATTAGGTTTTGAAAAATGCTATTAGGCAAATAAGATGCTACAAAATGTAGGTGTACGTACACTGTATACATCCGTGATTAAACTTTATACATATATTGTATATGTACCTACTACTTTCAAATGAAATATGGAGTTGAACTATTTAGAGGATGAATATAAGTTTACGCTAATCAGTAGTACCCGGAATAATGATGATAACCAGGTCTAGGAGGATGATAAGGTGCAGGACTTACGGGATACGTTGAATTATACCCAGGCAAAGGAGGTGGAGGAGATAGAATTCGTCCATCAACTGCATCAGGTACTATATGCGGTGTAGAAGAGCCGGGTGGTTGTGGACTCGTAATTAATCGAGCACTAGGTCCATGCAAATGATGAGATCTTGAGAGACTCAAATCGACACTGTGTCGACCTCCTGGTGTTAAATCTAAACTAACCACCCTTAAAACGTCACTATGAGGATAAGGAGGTGGAGGTGGCGGAGGTGGAGGCGACATTGAGTACCCACCGGTCCTACTGAGATCAACACTTTGTCGCTCTGAAATTTCATACAAATGATGATGATGATACCTTGTGTTTTGCACTTGGGCACCAAAGCTGTGATGAAATCCCCTTGCAGACATATCTAATCCTTGTAGTTCTCCACTACTAAGCACTAGTGGTTCAAAATTTGATCTTTCTCTTCCAAATTCTGAATCAAGAGCATCATACTTATAAGTTGTCGAGAGATCTAGTTGCAAAGCTTTTTCTTTCACAGATAAACTTAAATTTTGGGCAACTGAATCACCTTCATCGCTGGACAAATTATCAGTTGGAACTTGATGATGATGATGATGATGATGATGATGCATATCTTGATAGCGGGGATTTGGAGTAGCAGATGGTGAAGTTAAATCTTCTTGTTGAACGTGTATATAGGTGTTGGGTGAAGATACTCGTGGTAGATCTTCATGGTGAAGATACTGCTCGATACTGTGAGTTCTGCTAGAAGTCATATAATCAAGCGGTCGATGAAGGTGGTAATCTATGTGCAAATGGTTTGGAGGAGTGTGTCTACTGTCGGGTGTTGGCGAGGATGATATGAGATCCTCCTGTTGTTGAATATACGAATCGAGATGAGTATCAGGTGACCTATGCGCCATTGGTGATTGCAATTGGTTCGAGATAGAATACAAATGTGTTTCGCGATCGTTGTCATCTAGAATAGGACTTGATACTGCTCCTATATCTCGCTCAGCTGCATCCAAAGCAGCTTCTACCAAAAGACTAGCACTCGCACTTTCTGTGCGTCTGTAGACACTCATACCCATCTTGTTATCATTTAAAATATTTTGCGTTTGAGAAACGACCTGCTCCTCTTCTTCATCTTCTTCATCAACTTCCTTTCTACTATCCTCAAACTCGTAAACATCTTGCGTAACGGAAGATTCAGAGAGATGTGTATTAGTGATGTCCATTGTTGACTGTGGATTGAATTCACCCATCCATTTTTTGCTACCTTTACTTTGTATTCGCGAGGTCCCATACAGATCGATTTCAGTACGAATATTTTCTACTGATGACTCGACAGGATTTGACATTGGTACTGATTGCTGGGACGGGGGCGTAGGTATGTCACGATCTACTTTGAATTTAATCGTACCTCCTTCACTTGGAAATTCGACTGAACTAGGCTGAGCGAGATTTAAGCAAGATTCAGTTTTAAGACTATTTTCTGAACTACACTCGTCTAGAGAAGGTAAACTATTGCTGTTATCCTGAAATCAAAATACAAAATGTATATCAATCTATAAATATATATTGAAAGAGAGAGAGAGAGAGAGAGGGAGATATATAATGCATTGCGAATTCTATATTCATTAGACAATTTCATACCTGAGAACATGTTCTATTCATTTTTGGCGACTTTCCTTTTCCATTGTTCTCTATTAAACCTCCACTATAAGCATCGAACGTGTATGCAACAGATCGTTCAATTTTAGGCATCTTTTCTTCCGTAAGACAGTGTACCTTTTTGTAGTGAAATTGTAGGCACTGTTTAGTAGTGAAGGCAGCTTTGCAAGCGTTTTCTTTACACCTATAAACAGGGGGAAAATCTTGTGTAATAGGCATATTTTGAGATAAGATGCGTTTGATTGAGATGATTCTCTTCAATTAAATTCAAGAGAATCATTAAAATCTGTTGTATGGAGTAAAATTTATTATCTGCAACTCACTTAAAAGGTTTTACTCCACTGTGTGTCAACATATGAATTTTTAAGTTACTCTTATTTTGAAACATTTTCCCACAACGATCACACGTAGCTGCTCCAACGACGTCTTTGTGGTGTACCTCTTTCATATGACGTTGAAGAGCGGCACGCGAACCCAATAATTTTAAGCATATTTTGCATTGAAACTCTCGAAGCACTTCCGACAAATCTGAAAAAATAATGATAATATAAGATGAAAAATTAAGTTCGGTATTTAAATATTTTGTAAACATGTGTACAATTTTAAACAGGAAGAAAAAAAATCATATTACCGCTGTGCATTCGCTTGATGTGTACTTTCAGCTTCTGTGGTTGACAGAACTTGCGACCACAAAAATCACATAAAGGTCTAGAACGTTGCGGATTCTGAGAACATCCGTATGTTCTATGCATTTCGAGATAATTTAATCTTAAGAAGAATTTCTTGCAATACTGGCATTGGTATGCACCACGACCTCCATGCAATTCAGCTGCATGTTTCATAATATTATCCTTGCCCAAAACAGCAGCACCGCATACCTATGATAGAAACAATAAAAAATATCTAATTCTCATAATTGTTTAGTAAAATAGGGAGATTTAACTTAAAAATTAGATTTTGGATACCTTAATTTATTCTTTATTAAATTTTTAATTTTACGTACCTTGCAGTGATATTTCCTGATGGTAAGACTATAATTTGTGTCATGAAAAATACAGCAGTGAAGACGATAATATATAGGATGAGTGAAGTTCAAATTACAACCTCCACAATCTATAAAAATTTTATAATAAAAAGAGCTGTATCCATTACAAAAAAATACATTTACTAGTTTTAAATTATTGGTTTCATCTGTAGAAAAGGAGTACACTTACTTGTTTTGTCTATTTTATTCTTTCTCGTCCATGTGGATGATTCTGAATCAGCCCAGTAAATAAGCTCCATTCCAGAGGTAATATTTTGAGTCGTTACCAAATGTAATTCCCCTTGTTTCATAATTACAGCCACATTTCTTTCTTCTTTTGTTTCGGCTGGTCTAATATAACGAATCCAATTACTCTTGAGTGGATTAGTGGTACTAATGTAAGTAGTTTTACCAGCATTATCAACCTAAAAAATCACAAAATAATTAATACAATGGCATTGACCAAAACTGTAATTTTATTCGAGTTAATATATTATTACCTCCCAAATATGACGCATAGAAAAGTCATCAGGAATATCCATTTCTTTGACTGGTCTGCCAATAAGAGGACCCAATTTGGCGTATATTGGGATTGGACTTTTGGCATAAACTCCAAGTCCATGCTCCAAATTTGTGGACCTCAGTTGAAAACATTCAGGCAGAGATTCTCTAGCATATAGAGGTTTATTTGGGTCTATTTGTAACTGTTTTTTTTCACTTTCTTCCTTGACGTTTAGTTTACACTGTTCAGCAGCAACTGAATCTTCATCTGAATCAAATCCATCATCGTAGCCTTCTGACATGGGATCTTGGGAATTAATGGCTTTCACAACTTCAAGATTATCCTGATGCTTAACTAACCAATCTTCATATGTAATAGAATCATTAATAGCATATTGTGGCGTGATTAAAGGGCAAGCATCTTGCAAGTGTCGGCTGTTGCAGTCTTGACAGAGTTTTATAGTAATAGCTAATCGCTGAGGCTCTACCACAGCATTTTCTGAGACCTGCTCGTTGTCAATTATCTCAGGTGGGGCACCAGTAAAATCATTTGCAATCAAATCAAATTCTTTGGCCTCTTCTGTAACAATGATTCCATCCTGCGGGGCTTTACGAACGTCATGTTTTTTGTTTTTGTGCTCACTCTGCACGTGTTTGTGCTTCCGTTTGCGATGCTTGTGCATTATTTCTTCCCCAGGACCTTCACTTGATTGCGTCATTGTATTCTTCTCAACTTGACTTTCGTGTTTTGCACGCTTTTTCTTTTTCTTCAATTTCCTGTCATCAGGATCCTTTGAGTCTTCTTTAGATAAACTTGGAGCCATTTCTGCATTCTCCTCAACTCCCCCATACTGAAGAATATTCCTTTCCTCGTTATCTTTACATTTTGGGGTCAAGGGATAATTTAAAGTTTCATCTAAACTATCGTTCTTTATATTTTCGGATATCGTCCCTAAAGATAAATTTTCCGAATCATGATTTTGCGAAGCATTGCTCTGTACTTGTTCATTCAATTCCAAATTATCGTTTTCATTTTTTTCATTTTCAAATATACTTGTGTCGTTTGCTTCACTGTTGCTAGGTAGATTATTTGCGCTATTTACACCTTTCATACATTCTATTTGATCCAAACCTTCAATTTTAGTTCCAGTATTTTGCTTCTTATTTGCCTTGACTTTGAATTCTTGTTCAACTAAATTTGTTCGACTCTCCGTAACACTGACACATGTCGCGTCTTCTGAGTCAGAAGAAATCTTTTGTTCGTTTTGCAATAAATTTGAATTGTGTTGATTGACTTTTGATTCAACATCTTCTGTAGTTCTAGAGTGTTTTCTTTTCTTACGTTTTTCTTTGTGATGTTTATCTTTACTTTTGTGATGCTTAGTTCTTAGACTACGCCTTACGTGTAGTTTAAACACATCGTCTAGCACTACAGTTGGCTGAAGAGATTGTATCGTGTCTATGGAAGGCACCTCGGGATCTAGAACATCAGTTACTTGTTTTCTTGGACTGCGTCGTAAAGGTTCCTCCTGTTCATTAAGTAACAAACTTTCAGTTTTAGAAACATTGGAATCGTTTTCCTTGTCGTGATTGGCTTTCCACGAATCCGCTTCATTGCACTTTCCATCACGCCTTTAAAACAAAGAAAACAGATTGCTAATGTCAAAATTAATTCAGAACAATCGATTATATCACAAATCCCATTTATTTTTATTTCTCTTAAAACTTAAATAAATGAAAAAAATTTATTTTATTCAATACAAGCTTATATTCTTTTTGAATTCGACATGTCAATAAAAGTAAAATTGTATACATAGAAAGAGATATTTTTAATGAAAGGAGCATTTGTTCAGCAGAAATATACATCTCATTTTTGCACCCTCAACTCAACCCTTGCAGTAGGCTAAAATAAACCGCAAGATGGCGAATTGTTCTCAAAACACTTTGCGATAATAGCAGAGTGTATAGGGATGGAGGGGGCTCCCGGCTAAGTGACAGCTGCCCCATGTGACTAACTTAGCTAATTTCTTACAGAAAACAGGTGAAAAATCTATAAGATACATGCCTCACGATAGAATCGGCCAAATCTAGTAAATATACAGCCAGCTCTTCATCCGTCAATAATCCCAAACGCTTCCTAAGCGTAAGCCATCGCCTACCGTTCGTAACACCGATATGTACACTCCGAAAGTGCTTTGATTTGATATCTGAATTTGTTGGATCACTCTTGTTGTGCCTTTTCGCGATTCCCGAGTCTTTCACATGCTTCGTGCCCTTTTTCGGCATAACTACATCGTTGATTGCCGGTATTAAAGCGGCGAAATCAAACGAACCGAAGGACGCGCACTGATAATATGATATCCTCTTTATGTTCACCCGTCACCGCCCACTCCACCACACAACCCGCCTCAAGCGCAACCCGTCTCCTCCCACCGCTAGAAATCCAGTCTTTGCCCCCCCCTTTACGCTTTAGACACTTTCCTGCATCCAAAGCCGCATGCGCAGGAATGTGCAAAAATTTACATTAATCGAACATTCTCAACACTAATTTAGATTCGATAATTTATCTGAAAAACTTCAATTAACAATTTTTTGTTTTTTATAGTAATATAAATTTCTAATGATTTCATCATAATTTCAATTTTCGCGGGGAAATAGAAATCAATGGTACCATACTCACCAGATTATGAACAGCCAATTAGATTTGGATTGCGGTAATTAAGAAAAAAGTCATTATTACTTTTATCTTGGAGATTATAAACCTAGTTCGGTGGTTTCTTGGATCCGTCTCCAATTCTGTCCAATTCATCATGAATTAAGAGTCCTCTCAGCTCATTTTCTTTGTAAAAAAACTGAAATTTGTGTACAGGTTCCGTATTCCTTGAAGTTGGCTATATCCGCCATGTTTTTGCATAAATAAGATGGTAGACCTGTTAGTCAAGTGTCAGGTTCACAGGGACTAACTTCAGATTACAGACGTAACCTCCTTGTTCATCAGACATAGAGGCTTACACTCATAATTAGTTTTTCTGTCATCTTTCACATATTTTGTGCATCAAATAAAAATGTCACGTCGAGCACTGAAAGCAATAAATTGGGCTGCTATTGCAGAGAGAGTTCCCGAAAATCAGAGAAGTGTTCTGGCAGGCTTTAAAGCTAAATCGGATTTGTACCTTCGCAAGTTCGTATGATCACACTTTTTATGTTATATAATATTACTGTTATTTGATCACCTCTAACCTTTCGAGATTAATTACGATTATATAAAAATATCGGCATCCTAATGGTTTGATAAAGGCAGAGAAGTTTAAGGTTCTAATGCTCCCAAAATTTCCAAATTGCTCTAAATTGAGAAAAGTTATGCTACCCACCCTGCAGAGAAGATCCCATTGATAAATCTTGAAAAGAGCTGAATTTTGAAACCCAAATCTTAACTTATGTGAATTAATTTTTTTTACAGAGTCCAAGAAAATCCAGAAACTGCTCCAAAGATTGATTGGGCGCTCTATAAGAAAACTATTTCTGTTCCCGGAATGGTTGATCAATTCCAAAAGCAATACGAATCTCTTACGATTCCCTATCCTGCTGATAACTATACTCAAATTATAGACGCTCAAGAAAAAGAATTAGTAAGAGAATATTCATTTAATATTAATATAGCAGTATTAATTTTCTATTTTCTAGAATAAATAGAAAGTGTTTTTCATTTGTTTCAAAAATTAAAAATACCTGATCAAATATAATTTTTGATTTTCAACTTTTGAAGTAATACTTATAACAATTTTTTTTCCAGCAATCTGAAGTTGAGCAGTTTATAAAAGAATGTAATGCAAATATAGAAAAATCCAAAGCTGAGATAACTAGAATTCAGGGCATGCTTCCATTCAATGAAATGACTATGGAAGATTTTAAAGATGCGTATCCTGATATTGCAATGGATCCTCTTAATAAACCAACAATTTATCCTCACGATCCTGAAACACAACCTGATTATAAGGAAGAAGAAAAGCCAAGTCAACATTAAGTCAATTCTATTCAACGAGCACTGTAGTCTGAAATATATAAATACATCTCAATTACTTTAGAGATTATCTGTTTAACATCTTTTCCATTGCGTTATAATTTATAGTGCTGATGAGTAAGAATAAACTAAATGTTTGCTGCTGTAATCTAATAATATATTAAAAGTGTACATCAGTAAATAAATGACAAATCATTGTTTAATTCAAGGGTGCAATTTGAATAAGAACCTCCGATTTGATTAACATGATAATATTTTACCTATTTCATCTTTGAATCTTTGATATAAAGAAGTTTGTCTCTGAAAGTTTTTCAATTGAGTCTAACGTTTTAACTCAAATTGTTTTTATTTAAAGAAAAATAAAAAGTCATGAAAAAAATATTATTAAAAAAACTTCTTTTCTTCCAGTTTAAATTTATTACGCATATTTTCTTCATTTAAATATAAATTTAATCCACTTTCCTAACTAATAAAAAAATATTACATATACAACTTTTTTTTAGACAAATCTTGTTTAAGAATTATTTCGGGGATAAGATCTTTTTCAAATTGATCAATGAACGAGGAGCTGAAATATTGATAGATAGTCAAAATTTGAACCAAGAGTTAAAATAACTTTTTTTTCCCAGACCTGCCAGTGACCTATATCTAAATAAGTAAAGAAAGCGACCAAGTGTTTGGATATCTAAATTTATTCCATTAATAAGATATCCATTCTCCATTATCGAATTGCTTTATAAACTTTCATTTAATATACTCTGAAGCGATAAACAATTGATATTCACGTTGATTGGAAATTTAAAGACTGAACTAAAAGTAGAATTTAAATTTAAAGATTAATATAAATTTAAATGTAAACTTTAATTTAAACACGACATCTGGTTCACAAAGAATAAACTTAGAAAATAAAACTGGGTTAATATCTTACAATCCTAACACAACATCGCAAAGTGCTACATTAATAATAATTGAACGTTTTGAACTGTAACAGGACGTTGAATTCAGTGAAAATTAATGTATGTAATTCAAAATCAGATTGACTACTCGATTTTTTTTTTAAATTTCGACTCAGGCTTAGTTGTGCCGTTTCTGATCACATTAGTACTTTTTGAAAAATACCAACCATTCTCTATTACATTATTTCTATGGGAATGAATAAATACAAGTACTAACCGTCAGGGGAAACTGAGGGGTTGATCATTTGAAATCTCGTGTGCATTCTCTCATAGCATTTTGAAATCTGACGTACACTCAAAATATGAGTGATCAACCACTCAGGGAAACAAATAAGTGTTTAAATTTTACACGAATTCTCTGTAATCGAGAAAGAACAGATTCACTAGATTTTTACTTGAAGCTGGAGAAACAACGATCAATAATTAATCGTTAAATAAATATTGCTTTGTAAAAAACGAAAGGCAAATTTCCTTTCGCGGAAATTTGCTGCTAGATAAAACTTTTTGATACCGAACCTGTCAGGCGACACGTGCCGGAGAGAACGTAGTGTTAAGACCTCATCCCACACCTAGAATATGTTTTAAATTATAAATATCCATGTTGACAAGGCTATTTTTGTAGAGCTTGATTTTTCTGAATTGAAATCAAGAGCTACGCTTCTAGATGCTGGGAGAGATTCACACATGAATTAAATTGACTAGTGTACCAATATCGTACTTTCCGTTCATGCGGAACTGTTTTTTGTTAGCAAGGATACTGTGCAAGTGTTTCCAGAATTGCTCGACACAGGGATCGAACATTTGGCTGGGTTTCCATCTCAATACTTTCCTTCTCTAATGTTTCCATAATTTTTACCCCTCCATCTCGCAGTAACATTTCGCAATACCGCTTCGCTATAAAGAAAGGATTTATAAGTTGAGAAAAATTAAATAATCTATAGGGTCCGTTTAGATTTCAAAGTGAAACTTACGATTTTTCGTGCACACATGGTGAATCGCCCAAACAGCCCAAAGTTGAACTGCATAAACATCTTCGCATTCCAGAAGTGGGAAAAACGGATGGAAACTCCTATAAGCGACCATTTCACTTTGTGGAGTCTTCCAGTTTGTTACAGCGCGAGCCAACTGATCCAATAATTGAGACCTCGATGGCTGTACTAATGGATTCGACCAAAATTCTGGACTATCGCTAAGAAGATGAGCAGCTATGCCAGCTGCAAAGTAAGACACGTCGATGTGCTCGGAATCCAATAGAAAGGAGAGCACTGATATAAATTGTGGATGCATCAGCTGTTGCCTCAGTTGTCCAACCTATGAATAAGTTGTTTACCTTATAGAAGCTTTCTTTTTGTTTAAATATTAATTCCTAAACTAAAAATTTGGATACAAACCTCAGCAATGTTATTCAGAAGACCCAAAACTTTCGTTTCCACACTCGATTCACCGTGGAAGGTCTCCAGGACCTCGAGAAAGAGTTTCAGTCCTCCTTCTTGTAAGAACACTTTGCAAGTTGTGGCGCTTTCATCCGTCAAGTTCCAAAGAGCAGACAAAGTAAATTTCATTGTAATATCCACACATTTTGTCTCCACTTTCGACCGAACCATTGTCAATAGTTTGGACATGTATTGAGGCTGTGCTCCCAACATAGATGTTTCAACTGTCGATATTTTAGCCGCTAATATCGAACAAATGGCAACCGACATTCGGTTCATCGAGGAATCATTAAATGCTGATAAATTGTTCATCACTAGTCTAGCACACCTAAAAATATGACACGCTTCGATTAACGAAAGATCTAACTCAGAGAAAAATAACTCAGTGCTGAAATATATAATAGAAATGTACCTGTATTTATCGAATGCAACATCCTGCAATATTCTATCACTACAGAGAGTTAGAATTGTGTTCTTTTGCATTTGATAATGATTCGGATAAGATTCCATTGCCGTTAGCGTCACCTCAACTACTTGTTTTAGCACCGAAGGATGAATTTTATTCGCCAGTTCACCTTTAGTGAGGTTATAGAGACACGCAGTGCCGGCTATTTGTATTCGGAACTCCTGGGGATGGGCCTTCATTCCGGGAATGACTAACTTGATCATATCAACCCTCACTTCTTCGGAACTTGATGTTAAGCGAAATAAATTATAGAGGCATTTTTGAACATAAATTGGCCTACATGGATATCGTCTGAGGGCTTCGAGAATTTGCATTTCTGTAGCCGTTCCGCTTACCTAAATGACAAAGTCAATTTCTATCCCCTCTGGTTGAGTTGTAAATACTTAATAAAATTCAATTTTTAATTCAACTCACCACGAGATCTGGATTGTAGTTTTTATTAAACGGATTTATTAGACTATCCTCGTAGCATGCATCGGAATGCACGAGACCCAAGAATCTCAACTTCGGATGCGCTCTGATAAACTTTCTCAGGTCTTTTGCGTCTATTTCGTCCTTTCCTGGAAAATTAGAACAAAGAAATTATAATTGTTTTTGAAAAATAATAAGACACGTTTAAAAATGATTTGAAGAAAATTTTACCTGATATATCTAAACTAGTAAGATGAGGCATACAATGAACTGCTTTCAAGAAATCTGTGATCTTCGATCTCACAGGTGCGAACATTTCAAAAACATAGGAATCCCGATCGTCGGAAATGTCCAAATTTCTTAGTTCGTTTAGTTTGAGAAGCACCGAAATTACATTACCACAAGCGCTAATTTTCACATTGTACATAATGAGAGTTTTCAAACGATCTTTACATTTTCTCAGAGGTGATATATCGTCAACTTGAGTGCAAGAAATATCCAAACTTTCTAAAAGAGGCAAATCCTCAACAACTATATCCAATCCGTGTCGATTAAACTCTGTCCCTGATACATTTAAAGTCTGAAGTGCTCTCAGATTACTTAACGCGACGAGAACACAATATCTGTAAAGAAATTCACATTATTGAAGAGAAATGAAACAGTAAAGTCACTACATAATAATTTAATATAATTCTATACCTGGAACAATCCATGAAGCTCCCCTTAGCTACACTTAAAGACCTAAGATTCTGTAAACTCCAAGTTCCTAAACATGCTATAAGATCATTGATTGCAATTTTTAAACCTTTAACTTCTAAGTCTATAACTTTATGTTCTCTTAAAATTTTTAAACCCTTCACGGAAAGATTGGAGGCATTTTTTAGTTTCACATGTCTAAGCCTCGTTGATTTCGCATTAAAGAGTGTAATAGTTAAATCTGATAAAACTTTTCTCTCGCATAGACTGTACAATAATTGTTCTGAAATTTCTGCAGGCAGGAATGTATCAGGATCTCGGAAACTAAGTCTCGTCGAGGGACTTGATGTTACATTGTTGCTCGAAGTACTCGTTGACATGCATCCTGCCACGAGTTCTGTAAAATTTTAAATTAAATTGAATTTGAACCCAACACCCTTCAGTAAGAGGAGAAGTGTTTTCAAATATATATAATCTTTAAATACCATTGGAAGAATTGGATGAACAACTACTGGGTCGACCCCCAATATCACCGGGACGAACATCACATAAAGCTAGGATGTTGTCGCAGATGAAGTCCATGCAGACTTCCTGCAAACTTCTCGGGGACTCGAACATATTTATGTCTTTTGTGTGACGTTTATATTTTTGAATTCATCCTTATCTTGTTTCCAATTGACTTCAATACTTATTTGTTCTCGCTACTAAAGCTATTAAAGTTGAAGTGAAATTTTAGGCAGCGCGTTCTGAAACAGGAATAAATTTAATCTAAGTATAATTATAATCATAATTTTGATATATCTTTACACTTCAGATGCGTGTTAAAAAAAGCTTTAATGTTCGAAGCTTCTTACAATAAAATTTGAGAAAAATATTTATGATTGTAAATCAGAATTAAACTTAGCAAAACTCAATTTGAAGAAATTTTATCTCTCTTTGTCTTGATTTTGATATAAAAAAAAACAAGAAAAAAAAAGATGAAGCTTTAGAAAACAGTAACGCAATTTCATTTGAAGGTCATGACCTGGTTTTGAGCCAAAAAAATTTTTCTCACTTTTTTAACAAAAGCTTTTTAAAAATTACGCATTTTGTTACTTCTTTATTGACACAACTTCCACATTTTTACGACAGAAAAACAAAAGGCACTTTTATTGTTTCACAATTTATGTCGTGACATCCATGTACGATCGGAGTTAAATTTCTCTTTTTAGGAGCATTCTATAAATGAATTTGCATTTGCTACAATTGAAAAATAAAAAAGATTAACACGACTCAAGCCAATTAACAATGGAGTAATAAAAAACAAGAATTTTAAGTGACAGTTACGTAATGAAATTCTACTGTACAAAATAATATGTAAACTAAAAATATCCGACTGCTCGTTATTCTCGTTAACAATTATGGAGTGCACGAGACAAGAAAAAAAAGCATTTAGTGACCACTTAGTTTAAAAAAAATGACAATAAATTTCAGAATGATTAAACGAGGAAGATATTAAGAGACAGGTGTTTGTCAATGTTAAAATAAACAAGTAAATTTAATATTGGACTCACCGCCATTTTTCTTGTTAACCAGCTGTCAAAAGAAATAAAATTATCACATTTTAAGCTACACCGTTGTTTCGTCGAACAATGAGATTAACACGTTCGAAGCACCGAATTTTAAGCTTGGATCATTATCGAATTTTAACAAAAAGGTTTTTCGGATTTGTTATTCTTTGATCATCTTTTGGTGCATACCACATGACCAAACACTGGATGATACCATACGATTCATTACAAACATGTATTCCACCATGTCACGTCATGAATCAATTCACACAAAAAGAGGAGAATCAAATTTGGAGTTTATTTTCAACCTCTCCGATAGAGGTCTCTGTTAAAATTTGCAACATTTGAATTTGGCGCTCTTTTTAAATAACCATACCTTGAATCTGATTCGTGGATTCCTCTGTTAAACCATGTGGATTGGTGAATTTCGAAATTAGTAAGGTTAGGTTAGGTTAGGTACTATGGCAACCATTTTTACCATTTTTACTTTGAAGTTTCAAACTTCAACACGTTTTATTAGCCTTGTTTGTTTATGATAGCAAACAAACGTGCGAAAAGGTGAAATATTGAAAAAAAATGTTTGTTTAGAATATTGATAAGTTAATCTACAAAAAAAAGGATTACATTTTTATTTTAAACTTCCAGACACGTTTGGTAAATATGCCAATGTTTACTAACCTCAAAATTACACAACACTGATTTTATTTGCTTTTTAGTTGATAAAACATTTAATTCTTAAACATTAGTTGAGCATAAAGAATAGATTGCATTTGGAGATTAAAACCCTTATCCAAAACCCTTCAACATTAGAAAAAAAGGTCCATTTCAAACGCTAATGGTTTCATGTATGTAATCAGTAAATAAAATAAAACAATTTGCAGGTAACGATTCAAAATGAGTAACCAAGAAAAACCACATGCTCCAGGCGATGGAATTCGCTCTCTTAGAAGTACTCCGATGTTTCGAGCAATAAATTACGAACTCTACGTCAAACCGGTATGATAATATTGATAAAAATTGTTTAATATTATAAGTGGCTTAAATTTTAAAAGCTAAATTCTCAATTTTCCAATCCACTCAAAAGAACAAAATAACGATATTTGAAGAATAATTAATTCAAAGATTGGAAAAATAGAATTAAAGTTTTCATTGATTAAGTGTTTTTAGAAAGAGAAATTGATTTTGGCATCTTACTTTTTAGAATAAAGTGATAATGGCTATTGGTGCTGTCGCAATAACAGGATGCGCTGGTTATATACTTTATATGCGTTCAAAATACGAATCCATGGGATTTTACACTGCCGTTGAGTCTGACGGTAGTGAAAGATTTAAGAAGAAAGTTTCTAAGTGGACAGAGTGACGCACTTGGCACTCTGGCAGTTGCCTTTGTATAAATACAAATGCTCAATGTGTAAATAAGAATTGTATAACTGTAAATATATTCTATATATAGTAGAATATGTACGTTTTCTTAGATTAATTTAGGGTCATCCACGAAATAATCAATATTCAGCTTGCAACATAACAGAATTTTATTTTAACGTACCTAATTAAGTTCCTACATATAAAGTACATCTAATACTTATGATTGACGATTTAATAACACGATTTATAAACAGACGTCATAACACTGAGGCTCTCAACGCTACAGTAAAGATTAATTTTGAGCATTGAACATTCAGGACAATATACAAAAAAATGCTGCTAAATGCGAAAATATATGACACTATATTGTTCAAAGCACTCTAAATCTGCAAATAGCACATTATGAATAATAATCATTGATCAACAAAATATTAATACCGTAATAGGAGATAATTCTATTAGGATAGAATCACATTAACATTATTTGTATTCTCGTTGTAGATTCATTTGGTATTTAAGGTAACATTTTAATTCTGGTTATTTTATTTGATCCTTTTAAGTGATTGATTTGGACAAATATAAAAAATATACGTGTCTACTGATCATTGTAGAAGAGTATTTAGTTAGGAATACGAAATTAAATTAGTAGGAAGTACAATCCACACTATGTACTTTAATCTTTTCAAAATGGATATTGTATTATGTGTTAATAGGAAATCAATTTGACTTTCATGATATTGAAACGTTCTCTTGATTCTTAGCAGTATTTCGTTAAAAATTTTCTTTCCTTGTGATTTCTAAGGCCCCGAAATTGCAATTCTATTTTCAACTTGGTCTTGATGCACACATATTTTCCAAATTATTTTATTATGATTTAAAAGTGATATTCAAAAATTGATATTGTCAACAAATCTGCTTGGCACATATTGATAATTATTTTTGATGACTCAAAGATGTCTTCTGTGTAGATAAATTTGTACATAATTTACTGAAATATTCGGATAAAGATTGGTCCAACCAAATTTTCGGGAAGCTACAATATATTTACCGCTCTTTTCAACATCTATTTACTGTTAATTCTGCTTAGTACCCTGGCCATTACCTGACAATTGTCTACAACTCAAAGATATCTTTTGAGCCAGGCTTTGTACTTTTTAGGGTATGCTGATTAATACGTACAATGATCAATTCTTCTAAGATTTCTGGAATAGAGTTACTGTCTCGTGTATAGCATTCGCTACATAATCAAGATTTTTTTCGTTGAGTCCACACATGTTTATGCGTCCACTTCGCAATAAGTAGATGTGGTAATTGTTCAACAAATGCTCGACTTGTCTCTCTGAAAAATTAATTTTTGTTAGAGAATGTGGAGATTAAATTAAAAAAAGGATGTGATTTTTTTCGACTCGATATTTACCATTAAGTCCGGTGTAAGAAAACATTCCTATTTGATTCACAATATGTTCCCAAGTTCCTGGAGTTCCCAATCTTAATAACCTTTCGTAGAGTCCTGATCGCATCTGCTTGATTCTGTCTGACATTGTACGAATGTGACCTTTCCTGAAATAAAATTTTAAGTTTTTTATGAACTCAAGTACTGATATTACTGAAAAATAATCTTGAAAAAATGAAATACCATTGCTCAAAAAGATCGGGATTTTTCAGGACAGTCGCAACAACACGAGCCCCATGATTTGGTGGATTACTATACATTCCTCGGATAATCAAAGTGATTTGGGACTTGACCTCAACGATTTCTTTTGTGTTGTTTAGCACGACGACCATGTTACCCACACGTTCATTATAAAGACCAAAGTTCTTCGCAAAGCTCTGAGTACAGATGAACTCTAAGCCTCTCTCAGCAAACAAACGCACTCCTAAAGCGTCTCGTTCCAAATCTCCGCTAGCAAACCCCTGAAAGTTTTATTTAAAATTTAAAGAATCCACTTTTATTTATTTCGATTTTTTAAAAAATTAGTTTCATAAAATCGTACTTGATAAGCGCTATCGAAAAGTGGGAATAAACGCTTTTCTTCAATCACATCTGCGATTTTCGCCCATTGTTCTGGAGTTGGATCACAACCAGTAGGATTGTGGGCACATGCGTGCAAAATTATTACAGCATTTTCAGGAGCATTTCTTAGATCTGTCAACATGCCCTCCAAATCTATTCCTCTAGTTTCCGGGTTCCAATAACGGTACTCACATCCTTTCTTGAATCCTCCATTTATGAATACCAACTTGTGGTTTTCTAAAACAGGTAAATATATAATATTTAGAAAGAGAATTAAAGAATTAATGTTTATTTGATAATTAATGCAATTTATTTCATTTTACAAACCCCAAGTTGGTGTGCTGTAGTAGAACGTATCATAGTGAAGGATACGAGCTAAAAACTCGGCTGCAACTCTCAGAGCTCCGGTACCGGAAAGTGTTTGAACTCCGAAAGCACGACCTTGTAAAATTGTGGACGAGTTGGCACCCAATAACATGCTTGTCGAAGCTTGACAAAATGCATCAAGACCCAGAACTGGTAAATATTCATGGTTTTGCAACTCATCATCTGCTAAAGATTTCTCCACTTTACGAACCACTGGCAAAACCCATGGCTTTCCTTCATTTGTTCGATAAGCTAAAAATTATCGGCTTATTATTTTTATGTAGAGAATTAAGTTTTTGGAAATAATATAACATTGGAAAATTGATATATATGTATAAGGTATTTTCGATTTCCGTATCACGAGTATCAAAATGTGATTCTCAATAACATTTATCCACAATAATTAATTGGATAACACTACATAAATTAGTAACGATTCTGATAATCGTCTTGGAAATAGCTAAAAAAAATATTTCGTTTTTCCAAGATATTAAGTAATGTTCAGATAATAACTGTCCGAGTTACTGACGTCACTCAATGGAACTTACGTAACATACTGGATTACGTTTCTTTTATGCATTAACTTAAAAAATATGTTAAAACCTATCCTGAAAATTTTTTTTCTGTCACAATATCTACTTAATACAGAAAAATGTACAAAATAAAATAATATATCGATCATTATTTACCTCCAATTGCGAGGTTCACTTTATTTTCATGAGTATCATCAACGAAAGCTTTCTGGAGTGCAAAAACCTCGATAGGAGGTCCAAGATCAATTCCTGTGAATCTGGTAGTCATTATCACTCAAAATCTAGAAAAATAAATTTTATAAAATACTTTATACTTCTAAAAATTACCTGTTTCACTTATTTCAAAGATTGCTTACTTGCACTTTCCAATAATTAGAACGTATTCTGCTGCTCCTAGTCGGAACGTTCAGTAGTCGTTATGTTGACAGATTGTGACAGATTTTTGAACGTCATGCACTTTTATCTCTCTCCAGAATTCAGATAAAAGGATTATTTTATTTTAATCACGATTTATGAAACTCAAGAGAGTTGCTTTGTCAAGTGGCTGAAATGACTAGCGAGAGCGACTGTAGCAAAAGTCACCTTGAGGTTGAGCTCCCCCAGCTCTCCAGATAATAAAAAATTCTAACCTCTCTTTACCGAGATAATACTAAAGGAAAAATTGGCTAAAATTAAATAGTGACTGTGTTTTTTATTTACAGAATGTGTTTTTTTAACTCAGGGTTGCTAGAGGACACAATTTGCAGATATTTTCTTTTATAAAATGATTAAAATACTGAGTTTCCGATTTTTATTAACATATATGTTATGACAGATGTGACAGCAATGTGACAGGTGGGAGTGGAGGGAGATGGGACAGATGATCAAAGCAAGGAAAATAGTGGGGATGAAAATAATCAGATGATATCAAATATTATGTAGTTAATTTTGACAATATGTGTCTGTTTTTCTTTGAATAATACATTTTTTTGCAACATTTTCATAAAATTTGGTTGTTTTTTTTATAGGAATTTTTTGTAATATCTCATTTTATATAATATACATCTGTGTGTATAAGCCTGAAGACAATTATTATATTATAATTATATTTTATTTTAATATTAATATAATAATATAATTATTTTTTATAGACAATTTTTTAACTTCGATAAAACTGTAATACAGTTTTTTCGAAGTTAGATGGGTGAATAAAAAAGAGATATCTTTATTTAGTTAATATAAAAATTATTTCTATTTATTTGAAATTGTTCTTACCAAAAAAAAGGAAACGCATGCAAGCATTATTATCAATTAGCATTATTAAAGTTCTATACTGATATATCACTTACAAAGAAATTATCGCCTAGCAGATTGTTAATTAAATACAACAATACTTTCATGTAAATTTCCACACGTTAAACTAACAAGATTAATATTTAATTTTAATTCCGAGGAAATACGACCTTACAAATTTGATTGAAATTTTTAATCTTTTTTACAGATTAAATATCAGTTTGTACTCGAATCAATATTTTCGCAAATCTGCTACTCGATCATTCAGTTCTAAAATATTTAGTTATGGGATTTTTATAGCGAAAAGCTATACGAATTGTAGTGATATACATCGATCTTAGACTATAATTAACTAAAAACAAACTCTTAATTGCGTACTACTTAGAAGTCCGCGATAAAACAAATATGGCAGTGGATTATACTTTTAGTTTACAAGAAAACATTAATTTAAAGAGTCTTGTGTGCAGATTCCAAGATAAATTGAAAATTGATTTATAATTTATTTATTTAATTTTATCGAGTAAACTTTTAAGTAACTCTTAGAGTTATTGGAATTTCAAAAATATTCTTTGATTAAATCAAATTCCCTTTCGGTATCGTAGTACAAAAACAATACTTTTTCGCCTTTCCTAACACTTTTTCTAATCGGTAAGATATCATTTTAAAACCGCCAGAAGCGTAAATGACTAGTACAGACGCATCCTTGTAAATAACTCCTAAATCGAAATTTAAATTACAAGTACTCATGGCAATAAAGATGCGATAAGAATCGATCTTAATAAAGATATGTACGGTACTTAATATGCTATTAAAACTTATGATAAAAACGCAGATCGTATAAATAGAATAGTATAAAGTATTAAAGAAGTGATAATAAGAGAACGAATGGCAGAAAAAATACGTAGTATAATAAATTTCATAAATATGAGTTAGATGCGCTTATTACGTATTTATCATATTTACTTATATTTTTATTAGAGAGCACAAATTGGTATGTACCACTTTTTCCGATTTGCTAATTGGCGTGTAACCGGAAACCTTTAGGCTCTCATTACTCTGAAAAATGTAACAAGGAGAAATTTGATAGACTAAATAAAATTAATCGCTATTTCTGCGACGTCATGGGCGCATTTGAAATTTTATGCAATATTAGAGTAAATTTTTTACGATTATTAAGAATACTTGGTAAGAATTTTACATTTCGACTTTATATAGAATTTTAAAATATAAAACTTTCTTTATCAAAGAGCTTTATACACTTAAAAAAAGAGCATTTTTCTTCGATTCACACTTATTTCTGAAACCGGTATACATTTATTCATTTTACACCACACTCTCACACAGTTCATATTCTCATTCTTTTTCTTTCTTTTTGGCGAGACTTATGGCACGAATACATTTCGCCATCAGGACTTGTGGCAGTCTCGTACTCGAACTTCTAGTTTTTTGTCAAATTTGTAGGTTCAGCTAGGTAATTCACACATTCTGATGATGAACCAAATGAACCAAAGAATCTCGATATGAGGATTGTTGAAGATCTCGTTGTTTCGCGACAACAAGTTTTCTCACTCTTCAATCGAACAAGAGCAAAGATTCAGATTTTGAAGGTGTTTTTCTACTCTAGGGTGGTAGAATGTCTAGCTTTAAGCCAGCCATTGGGGTGCAAAATCCACAGTAACCTCCACATTTACCCACTATCATCTGGTCGTTCTAGAAAGAATATTAGTTCAAATTGGAATCAATTCTAGAAGTTTTTTTTATGAAGAATTTCCATATGGATTAATATTCTACTTACTACTCTGTTAATCATAAGAAAAGCTCTTGAGTTTTGAGTAGTCCAAGAAACTTGGGGAGAAAGTTTGAAGAAAGTTCCACTCAAATTAATACTGAATCGACCTTGTGGACAATTAGCTAGACTGTAACAATCACCAGCTTTTCCATATTCCACTCGTTTTGATCCTTTCGTCCACGAAAAAGTATAATCATCAGCTAAAAAAATTAAAATTGAAAGAAGTTTGTTTTTAATTTCAAGTTTAAAGCGGTGAAATTTCTTACCAATAATATAATGTGTATTCGGATCTATTCGCACTCTCTTAAATCTTGTGGTTCCAGAAATGGTTCCCGGATCAGTGACACAATTACAACTGTCGTTCCTCTGTCCATCATAGGGACAAGTTTGTGGATTGTGAAGTCTGAAATTATTAGACAGGTTAGTTGAACCATAAAAAATTATATTCTTCGAATTCAAATTCACTGATGATTATCATTGCTTTTTAACCGCACCTTTTATCGTAAATCTCAGCAAAGTTTTCTGTATCACCAGCAGGCAAGGTGAGATATTCTTTAGGTTCCCTGGTACCCATTCCATGGCAAAATATAGACATATTTCTTCCTCCAATAATAAGAGTATATTCTCCATCTCTCGTGGATTTCGATCGCCTTTGCATTTCCAAACACGAAGACGGACCACATTTACGTTGGTTACATTTTCGTTTTCGTTGTGGTTTCAATTCAGCAGGACAGTTGTACCTGGGGACCTTTTTTCCAGTTTTATTATGACAGAATAGTCTCCTGACTTGTCTGCCCTTCCTTCCACAGGAATGACTGCACTGTAAGTTTTCAAAGATTTGATTTGAGTCTCAGAATGTTAAAAATTTAATGAATAAAATCTTCGCAAAGGTAATAGCTTTGAACCTTTTTCCAACTACCAGCGGTCCAATAATGTTCATTACTGCATTCGCTGATTTTACAAGGTTGCTGCTCAGAGGGTTTTTCAACTGTTGGACATCCTTCAATTGGGATTGGATCGAGCCATCCAAAAGCGTTGACCCGATGGCACGTCACATTTCTGCGTTGGACACCTTCTCCACAGCCAGCCGAACACTTTAAGAAAGCGCAGCATATAAAAAGTGTTTGAAAACGAAAAACCCGACTTTTTACCTCGAAAACTCAAGGAGACACAAATACACTCATCATTTTTTGTCAATTGTTAAATATTTTGAAACATATAGTTCAAACAAAATGACAGTTTTTAAATTTATTCTTGGTTTAATAATTTCGGAAAACTTAAATTTGGTATCTAAAAAAGAATGAAAATAAATAGTGAACGAGAGACATAACTTTCAGATTCTTTATTAGGTCTACGAGACATCAAGTTTATCTTAAGTATCTATTGTTTTCATCTCTTTTGAATTGAACCACAAATGCAGTTAAATTTTGAAAAGATTCTTTTTACATGTTCATTTTGCTTTCATTTTATGTTCTTCAATACACCGGTTCCTATAACCACTTTCTTCTGAAATATTTCTTGAATCTCCTCTAATTTCCATAGGTCAAAATCAGGCATTTTACACTTGGTCAACTAGTGTAATTTTACGCCAGATTTTTGGTCAGTGGAGAATTTTTTGTTAGTGGTTTGTGATAACTCACTGCGCTCCAATTGGAAGTTCGCCATCGATGGAAAGAGTTGTGTATGGAAGGCCTGCAGGATGGCTTCTCGCATTTCCGCACGTGTCGAGGTCTTTGTCTTATCGAACACTCCTTGTCTGGCAAAATCGTTCCCCTTGAACTTTGACATCGAACTTGACGATACTGATAACCTTCGCCGCATTCCGCCTCGCACTGTTTCAAGATATTTAATCAATTTAGTTTTTATATGAATAAATTATTGCAAATGAGATACTTCGAAATAAGTTGGCTTTTAATCTCTAAGATTGGAAACTTTTAAAGTCTACCTGGCTCCAGTCTCCTGTGTTCCAGAGAGGACAGGGCTGAACATTGCATGGACCTCTTTTTGGTACCTAATTAGAGTTAAAAAAAAGAATTCAATGATTTAAGAGAAACTTGATATTACATCAGTTTGTATATTAATTTGTATTTTTTATCGCTCACCACGTTTGTAGTTCCCGTATTCCATTTAAATACACGTCGAGAGGAAACTCGATTATTATTCACCTCATTTTCCTGTTGTGATGGATCCTCCAGTGGTGAATTTAATGTAGATGTAACAGATGGCAAGGTTTGCTGCAAAGAATGAGGATAAATGATTATGGATTAACAAATTTCTTTTACAAAGAACCTTTAAATAAGATATATTTTCCTAATTTAGATACTAATTCTTATTATTAAATATTTACCGTTGTAGGGCAAAGAGTCAGCATACAACCAGATGTACTAGCTGGTTTTTTCGATGAATCACAATTCGTTTTGTTCATAATTATATCATTACCATCTCTACAAGTGACTTCTCTTCTACGTGTTCCATCTCCACACGTAACCGAGCACTGAAATAAAAATAATTCAATAATTAAGCACTATTTTCTCTTTCAGATCGATTTCCAGACATTTCCTCGAAGAAACTTACCAGACCCCATTCACCCGTATGCCACTGATAACAAGGACCAGCGTCACAAACTTCAGTAAAGGCAGATGGAGACCCACTGCAATAATTTGCAAGAACAACACGATTTTCCACCTGACACCAGTAAGGTCTTTGTCTTTTTCCGATTCCACAAGTGACTGAACACTGAAATTATTAATATTATTTAATTCATTCTCTTTTAGAAGCTTTGGCCAGACTTGTTGCGAAAATCAATATTTACCGGTGTCCAATCTCCAAAGTCCCATCTGGGACACGTTTCCTGGCCACAGATTTGAGTTACGATTTTCTCCTGAGAAGCACACTTTTCTTCGGAAACAGGTCTAGCCTTGGAATCAACACAGCTTGCTGATCTTCTCTGCAAGCCACCACCACAGGTGACTGAACAAGCAGCCCAATCTCCATAACTCCAGCGAACATCGTGACACGATCCAATGCAAGGTTCTTGTTCTTTGGGTCGTTCCAAATGCGAACAAACATATTCAGGAACTGTTCGAGGTTGTCGATTATCAAAGGAATGTACAATTTGGACACAACGAAAGGTAACTGATCGAGTCCCAGGGCCACAGTGGCTTGAACATTCTGACCTCGATGTGATTTGCCACCTAGGAAAGATAAAATAAACAAATTTCCATTAAGTAATCTATAGAATATTTCAGGATAAATTGAATCAGACTGCAAGACCTAAAATGTTATGTAGTATAAGGATTTGAATACATAGTAATTTGGCATTGGTAGTACATAGTGGTCTACAAAAACAAATTAACTCACTGAAGAACACAATGATTGTTGCAAATCTGACTCTCTTCTCGTGGTTTGTCTTCAGCTCGACAGTAATCATCAGAAACAACATCTTTGTGTTCAGTTCCTCTGCATTCACCCCTACGATATTTCGTTCCCTGGCAACTTAAACTGCACTCTGACCAATTGCTGAGAACCCATGTATATCGTTCCAAAATTCTCTTTGGTACTGTGTATTCGTACGTAATTTGAGGCGGAGAAACATTTCCCACTGAGAGCACCTGAGAAGAAAATAATTTGAAAAATAAATACCTATATAGAATTTGATTAAAAATTTTTAAAGCCTAAAGTCTGCAAACCGTTTGGTTGAAAGTTTCAATATCAATTGATCATTTATTTACTTTTATTCACTTACCGCTTTATCATTAATTAAGTAACTATTAGAATGATTTAAAGACAAGAAGAAATTATCTAATCAGTTCAAAATTGAATAACGCAATCTGTTTTTATGTATCTACCTCTAAAATCAAGTCCACATTAATTGGTCTTGAACTGTTGAGACGTTCTACAACCGACTCAGGTCCGCCATATTCTATTGCCATTCCAGGTCGTACGATTACCTTTCGATGCATCACCATGAAATTACCATTCAGAATGTACTCCTTACTTTCCGCTAATCGTAAAACTGCAAGATAAACTCGATCATTTATTTAGATATTCGAGGTTTTCGAATATTTTTATCTTCAGGCGTTAAATCTAATTTCTGAGCTCAAAATTCGATCTCTTCATTTTACTTAACAAATATTTCTTAAGTAAAATGAAAAAATAGAGTTTAGATGCTAGAATTTGAAAAAACACTCTTCAGACTTTTATTTGGATATCTTCCAAGTTCAGAATACCAAAAATAACATTTTTAAATCTTAAGCCTAAAACTAAAATGGAATTTCTCTAAAATTGACAAATTTCTCACCCAGATAGTTGCTATCATTATGCAATCCTTTCCAGCCATGCTGCCTGATGTCGATGTAGCTACTCCCGGCTGGAATCTTCGTGACCTGAGTATAGCCATACGCACTCGAGTTGAAAGATCCGGTGATCCTCTGGCAGGTGGAGTCATCTCCTCTGCAAACGCCACAGGTGTCGATTTCGGCCGAGGAGTTCAGGACGTGATCGCACCCGGCAGGCTTGCAGCGGCCGTTGACGCACATGTCGAAAGTGTCCGGTCCACAGGGTGTTCCATCGATGACCTTGTCGCGCAGCATGTAGTACTGATTGCTCTCCACTTGGCAAAACAGCTTGCATCGGTCCTCCGGAAGTACTGGAGGCAGCGAGACGGCAAATCATTTCTACCTGCTTGCTATCACCTGCTGGCGATCGCACCCAGTCTTTCTTCCTCTCTCAGTACGAAATAATTCGGAGCTAGGAAGAGGGGAAGAAGAGTCATCTAGGTACCACTCAGCAGGGATCTTGACGCTCATGCTTTGGTACTCACTTCTTGTATATTTCGCGTGCCACCTGACGTCCCGAGCCAGGTTCCCGATATTCAGATTATTGTCGTTGAAAGCTGCACACTGTTCTTCTCTGTAATATTGTTATTAGTCAATTCTTCAATGGTAGTTTCTTTAAGGTTGTTGAATTTAGGTTCTAATCTTTAAAAATTAAATATTTCCTTGTTCTATATGCATACTTCTACATATTTAAATAATGAGTATTACTACAGAATGAAAAAATTACTAATTGCAATATTTGTTAAGTAAAATGAAGAAATCGAATTTTGAGCTGAGAACTTGAATTCAACACCCTTAAGAGTTGCACAATTATTACCGAAAATCGAGAGAATCAGATGGACATTCCTTGGTCTCACAATTCCGATATTTGACACGCTCTCCGATACAATAGTTCCCACCATTCTGGGGTGGAGGATTGTTGCACTCTCTGTACTTCTTCTTGATTCCGCCACCACAAGTCCTTGAGCAGTCTCCGTAACGTCCCCAGGAACCCCACTGGCCGTCAACCGGCTTTAGATTTTGGCGAGAGACACATTCGCCTCTGTGACACCATTTTTTATCTCCGCAAGTTGTTCCATCAGCCCATGGCATGTGTTGAGTATGACATTGTTGCGTCTTATCATAAAGCGGTGCGGTGCACCATAATCTCTTGCACACTGCCTGGCCGGTAACAAACACGGTCAACGAAATTACAACTTTAGACTGCATATCTTCTTGTCGAGATATTGCTTTTTATACATTATAAGATCCGAAATAATTCTCAAAGATTTAGATATCAGATCTAAACCAGAAATCTATACCTAAAAGTTGTAAAAAGAAGTATAAAGACGTAACTTACCATCGCTGATCATGTGAGGACAGATTTTTGATCCAGGACCAAAAATTAGTTCGCACTGCTCATTTTCAGTGAATTCTTCACCAGGCAAACGACCAGAACTCGATTTGGACATCGTTTTGCTAGGTTCATCTAATAAACATTGGGCGTATCCCGCACTAAACAAGCAAAAATTAAAAGGATTTTAAAATACAATTTAAGACTCCGTTTTGAATAGCTGACTATTCACTTCAACATTAGTAGGATATTAAACTAAAAGAGATACCTAGCAGATATTTCAAAAAGAAATATGAAACCAGAGACTGGATATTATTTTTAGAAAAACAATAAAGATGTCTAGCAATTGGAACTTCAATTAATTTCAAGAAGTAACTCACTCGAGGAATTCGGTCGAATAATGACGAGAGCACTTGGACCACTCCCAGGGAAATGTGTTGTCGTCCAGCATTCGTGACATGATATTGTGCTTTTTAGTCCGGTTTCTAAACCTCAAGCATTTAGCATCGTCGTCATGTGGCATGTTAAGTCTGAAAACCATTCAAGATTCTCCAATAATATTCTCAGCACTATAAATTTAAAGTAAATTCCTAACTGGAAAGTTTATAATTTGGGCGGTAAACTAAATTCCCGATTTTCTACATTTTTCGAAAATGATAGGAATTTTTCTTAGCTTTTGGTGGCCACTGTTCTAAGAAAAATTGTCTAAACTTCTCAAAAATATAAAGACAAACTTGAAACTTCTTTCGCTTTGAATTTATGGACTTGCAAATTCTAAATGGAGATGCTAATCTGAAATAGTGTTCTGTTTTAGGTGCGGATGTATCCAATGCCTAGATTTCTGTTTGTCAATTTGTAATCAGCCTTGTAATTGTCAAGTTGGAACCGAAGGACATTGTCTGGATGGATTTTGTGGCGTAGGCGTTCGTACATTTAACGTACATGTAGTTCTGGGTGTACACAAAAGATTCGAAAGCGGGCGGCTATTATGGGTTGGAATGTTGTCAAGCGAGTGCTTTAAAAAAGCTATACTCACACGTGACCAATTTCATGTGCGATAGTAAATGCAGCTGCTAATCCATTGTCCTGGACAATGGCACAGGAGGATCCGGGAGAACACATTCTTCCGAGTTCGGCAAGACCAAGGGTGTCGCAACGTTTTGTTTCTGGATTGTGACACAAGTTTTCCCTGGAAATTAGCAATTCAGATGAAAAAAGAGTAGCTTATTATGAATTAGAAATCAGAAAACAGGATAGATGAAGAAACCTTGTAAGAAGAAGTGCAGCATCATGATGTTCTGGTGAAGGTTCATGGGGATTGTTTCGCTTTTGCCAGTAGCAGAATTTTTTTAGCATTTCTGCAGCAGAAATACCATCCACCTCTCTATTTCTTGTGCCAAAGATCTCATCTGTGTTGACTATTTTCACTACGGCGATGCTGATTGGGTTACCAATTGATGAATCTTTGTAAATGCGGGAAACCTTTGGAAAAAAATATAAGAGTTACAGTACATGTTACTGTACATTTTTGTTTAAACAAAGCTGTAAATTTTAAAAAGCATTTGTGATTTCCTTAAAATACATTATCTCTTCTTAAAATTGTTTTAACTGCAATTCTCAGCTTACAGGACTGGAATTTCGAGTAGTCAACGTCGCCGTTCCTTTTTTAGTTGGATAAACAGACGCAAAGATGTTGACGTACATAAATAAGTGCCGTTTACTAGTGTGGAATTCGGAAATCAGAATTCAAGACTCGTATGTAAGTTGTAATGCACCACAATAAAATAAATTTCAAAGAGAAGGAATTCCAGAATTAAGATTAAATTCAGTCAACAATCTGAGAGTTGTAAAATATTTAAGAAATGATTGACTGCTATTTTATAGAATAAACAAAAATTATCTATGGAAGGCGATAGTAATCGTCGAGCGTGATTAGCTGAATAGGTAGCCAAGCCTGATCTCTGTATTCAGATGTAAAGCCTATGACTTGCTAATCTAGTTCCTACTAGAGGAAGAGGTGAATATGAGGAAGAGATGAATATGACATGATTTTGATGGATTGGATTAGACAGCATCTTTCGTAGGCTTTGATCATTAAAGGCTCTACTGACAAGTGTTGGTTTAATTTAGATTGGATCTCTAAAATTTCATTTTAAACTCTAAGAGCTAGATTCCTAAGCTTCGAAAGAGCCTCAACAAATGAATAACTTAAGGGTGTTAGGTTCAGTTGTAAGCTCCTAATAATTATAATTAACTTTATCATTTTTATTCTGCTTTTGCTTGCAGACTCCTCACCATGTTCATAAGGACCAGAATGTAACTAACTAGTCCGTCTCCATGGTATTCCATCATCTTGGAATCAGCAACAACCATAATCTCGATGAAATACTCTCGAGGAAGAGCCCTGCGCGTTCTCAAGCCACCATAATTATCGAAATGAGCTTCGAGAGACTGGTGACTCGAGTGCGAATCATTCTCGCTTGAGTAAGCTCCTTCTCGCCTCATCGAATCGTATCTGCAACAAGAGTCGATTCTTCAGTCTCAGACAAAGAGAAACCCGTTTAAAATACCCTGAACACGTAGAAAAGCCTCTCTCGGTTATTCCAATTCAATTAGTCTTCCCGAACGATGTTTTACTTCATGTTCAACTTAATAGAGGACACGTCTACCAGATTTGCAAAGTCAAATACTAAGAAATAATACAAATAGATATAAATATGTCTGTAAAAAGTTGATTTCTTCCTACCGGCTCTGATTCCTGGGAGTGTCCTCGTTTTCCAAATCGTCTGCGGACGTGTTCTTCCATAACAGGCGGCGTTTCCGCCTCTGGGGCTGGTCGCCAACGTAGACTTTCCTTTCAGAACTGTCGTCGAAAGGCAGGGTTGGGTCACTTTCTGTATAATCTGTAATCGTCAAATGGTATAAAGGAATTATAAGGAAAAAAGGTTTATGAATTGAAAATCTAATCAAAGAATTTAAAAGCAATAAACTCATAATTCTAGAAAAATGTGTCAGTCGTAGGAATTAAATTTTAAAGACAGAGCTGGAAGTTGTGGGTTACAATCCTGTTTTGATAGAAATGAGGCAGAGCTAGACGTCCTTAGTCAGTAGGTCAGTATGTCCTCGCTTTTTAGACTTCGCCTTAAGTCGACAATTTCAAGTTTTGAGAGATATAAATCGCTGTCAATCTTGATTAGGATTAGAGTTTATTTAATGACGAAAGGTGACAAAAAGTCTAACAATTTCTTTCAGCACAGTTAAATCCATTCAGTTGATTAAATCAAACTTCTTTCTCATAATTTTATTTTAGACTTTTAAGACTGGTAATTGAATTTTTAACAAATTTTACTGACTTATCTATTCGAATTAAAAAATATCCTTTTTTTTATTCTTCCTTTGCTTGTAGATCGTGGGACGCAAACGAGTTTGCTCAAGAAAGATTACGAAGTGGCAATTATTCATGAAGCTTGGATTCCGAGGACTGACCCCTTTTAACTGACGTTTTGCTAATAAGACACAAATTAAGAAACTGCAAAATTCTAAAATGTTCTATTTACGAAAGAGCTGTAAGAAATCAAAATCATTCTCTGAGAGGCTAAAGAACGTCTCCTTCAAGAAGTTCATTTTGCAAGTTATTTTTCAATATCCACTCGATAAATCGTACATTTCAAAGAATTGCAAATCCAGGTAATTAATCATTAAATCTACTTTACATAAAAATCTCGGATTACTATTAATCAATGTTATATTGTTATACTGTTCAGCAGATAAGAAATAAAAATCAGATATGATAACAACGGAGTGAAAAAAATTGAGAAGAAGAAGAAAATAAAGATCCGATCGTCAGTGGAAAAAGTGTGGAGATTGGTATGCGAAATCCCCGGAAGACGCCAACCTGTCTCGACGAGATGATACACCTCGGGGCAAACATTGTCCAAGTTCTCAGACCCGGCCGAAAGTGCCGGAGGCTACGAGTGACGTAAGTGTCTGCAGTCTGTACCACCTGTTTATCTCTTCGTATTTGCCGTACAGGTGTTCGATTGAGCACGTACGATTGAGTATAGACCTACAAGGAGGTATCTTTAGACCTCCATCATTTCAGTAAGAATGCAAGTCGAGGTCGAGTGGGAATCAATGACGCAATTCTGCTATGTGCCTTCGAGAACCCATGTTAAGGGAATCTTAATTAATCGAAACAGGTGTTGCTTTAAGATTTCATAAAATTTATAGCGTGCCTCCCTAATTGAGCAAATGGCAGCAATAAAGTTAGCAAACCTCGTCATTTCGCTGTAATCTTGCTACAAAACCATTCATTTTATTATTGGATCAGAAGTCACTACTAACTATCAAAAATTTAACTGGAGGACTTGAGAAGCGTCCAGAATTTTTTGATTATTGCGAAGGGATATCTTCCTTAATGAATTGCCATTTTAAGACGGAAGTGCTCTAAGTAAAATAATTTTCTCCCACGGCCTGTCAGAATCGAACACATCGCTTGATTTATTAACAATTTAGAGGCTTGAACTTTTTTTTAATTGAGGGCCGAGGCCATTATAGCGATCATCTAATTCATTTAAGGTTGACCTGAACCCTAATTTGTCTCAAAACTCGAGATCTTTAAGAAACAAAAAAAAACACCTTTGATTGGGAAGAGAGTTCTCGATTCAAAAAATAGACAATTAAATTGAATATTACGTCATTTAAGATCGAAAAACTCTACATTCCAATCACAATTGTCCTTGATTTTAAAAATGCTTTGTCAGGTAACAATTTGCTTTATCAAAATCTAATCTCTGCTTTCTTGTTTTAGGATCCACGACTGGAATATGAAAAAATGAAAGGATGAATCAAAGAACTGGCGAAGTGGAGGAGAATGAATGAAAGAGAGAGTGAAGGACAATGTATTTCAGTGGCTAGTCACTGAACCACAAGTTGATATATACCGTACCAATGACACCACACTCGTGGTTGCTTGGCAGGTCATTCGTAAGAGTGGAATCTGAGGAAGAAATCCTGTAGATCGCATGCTGCAGAGGTGGATCCATTGAGCTATCTTCTTCATCAGACGAACTCTTTGCTGGCTTAATGAGGTAACTTCCGGTTGACGTTGTCATATGACCTGTCTGAAACGGAAATTGTCAATGATCACACGCGTTCTACTTCATTGCCTGCGATTTACAGCTTTGTACACGTTTCTCGTATATATAAGGAAATAGCAGGATGCATCTCAGTTTTAAATCTCGTTTGGAATATAATAAAATATCTATCCCGGAAGATTAATCAAGACTTTTCTTGTTCTGTCAATTCTTCTAGGTTGCAGCCAAGATTTATTTCATTTCTGATATGGAATTCGAGCTAACACTAAAGAAAATTTATTAGTTCCAATTTAGGAGTTGATCACGTAAATTTATAGTGTACACGAGGTTTAAGATTTCAACATATTTCAAAATTTTTTAAAGATATCAGACAATTAGAAAATGTTTCAAAAGAGTTAAAAATATTTCAGAGTTGGAAATCGAATTTTAAATGAAAGGATACTTCAAACTTCTTTTAGCGCTTTGGAACAGTTCGAAGCTTGAGTTCTGGTCATTTAAATCTTTTTTGATATTCGAAGACGTCAAAATGCACTCAAACTGAATGTTTCTCCAAACTCATCTCAAAATAGAATTTTTTCGAGAAGTGTTTTTATCCAGTGGTGATTGCAGCAGATCTTTTATATCCTTAGAGTGTTTCGCCTCGAATAAATAGTTCTAGGAAAATGTAGTCCATGCCAAGTAGTATTTTCAAGACTTGGGCTGACTACAGTTTCCGTTACTACTGCTTTCCTCACCAAAGGAAATACTTTTCCCTAGTATGTAGCTAATTTCCTCGTTTCTTAAAATAGTGTTTAAAAACCACTTACCATTCCCCCGCATAAATTAACTGCCACTATAGAATTAGGATCTCCTTCCACATATCCACTGTAAAAACAGTCCAAGTGCTGACTAGCATGTTCCCATTTGGTCGTGTTTTTTTTAACGTGGGTGACCTTGAATAAAAAAATTGAAACCTTTTATGAAAAAATTCGAATAATTTAAAGTTCAGATTTTTAAATATTATTAATTAAAAAAATCACCTTCATGTCTGGATAAACGAAACCGGAATCGTGTTTGAGGAGCAAATGAAAATGTTTCCCAAAAGCTGTGAATTCATATTGGGGATGTGGGTCCCAAATTTTGGCAGTTTTGTGTCGAAAGTGACCGCTGTGGTGTCTTTTGGCATTGGAATAATAATCGGCTGCGAGGAAAAACTCAATGAATGCTAAAACACTAACACCTGTGCAGATCTTAAGAAAATATTGAATGCTAAATAACAATTTGTCAACTTACGTGGATCTTCATACTGGTTTTGACTAATTTTCACCAATTTGACATATTCTAGGTCCCCTTTTCCAGTCGGTAAAATCTCGCCTTTAGAACTTCCGGTTAGGAAGTCCTCATTGCTGTTTTCTTGTCTCCTCGATTCATCCTTTATTGACTGACGCAAGACTGTCATTGAAATGATAAAGACAACATTTACATCCAGGAAACTTACCAAGCACTTTATGCAGAACGATAAACGAGTGAGTAACTTTCTGCATTCGTTATATTAATAAATTATACATACAATACGACCGATTAACATAATGTTATTTCCTAATGAAAATATTATCTAAAATGAACAAACTTATTCTTTTAGCTAAAAGAAAACTTCTGTTTTTCATTTTAAATTAGATAGAGTAAACTTTTTGAATATTTTACAAGTATTTCTGATTTTCTTAGAGAAGAATTCAAGACAGGTATATTTCAATACGAGAAAATGCAAGGTCGTCCATTTTAAATATAACGATCCCAATTAATCTAAAAAAATTATGGGTTCTTTTGTGAGATTATTTCTTTGATCTGTGCCGCAGGAGTCTAAATTTTCTTAGTCACGGACCCCAGACATATTTTTTGGGATGGAGTCAGTTACTAGGTCGTTACTATTCTCGTTAGGTTCTTCGTCATCGTTTAATGTCGTCTTTTTCGTGTTCGTTTAATTGTACTGTGCAATTCTCTAACGCCGCAGACGTATCGTTAAAATAATACTGAACGATTTTATTACTTTAAGGAAGGAATGATCGATGGGTGACGACAACCAAGTCTAATCATATTTTTAAGTGCCGGAACCTCGCTATTGACCTTTCGCTAAATTTAACTTGCCCTTTTTATTACCTTTACCGCTTCTGCTAAAAACGATAAGTATTACGTATATTTTTAATTTGTTGAATATTTCTTTTACTTAAAAAATTTTAAATGACTGATGCTTTTTGTTGGAAAAATTGAAACGCAATTAAAATAATGAAAGAATGAAAGGGTTGCATATCAAGATACTAAAATAAGCATCTTTTGCAGAAATTGGAGCTTCGGAAGAGGATGCATCAAGGAAGGTCATTCATTCTCCACTAAATTTGAATTAAAATGTGTTATCGTGCTCCTGCGAACCCGAGACGATTTTCTGACTTGCAATCTGGGACTTTATACTGTCACATCGTGGCTGATACTATTTTGGCTGTTGGTCATCGCTGGATATCGAGAATCGACATCATATGTTGATGTTGGACTAAACTCTCTACATATGAGTGATATGAGTCCAATCCGGAAACGATTGTTGCGCGATCGTCCGTTTTAATCCAAGACATTTCCTCCAACTCCATGAAGGCAAACTGCCTTCAACAATTGAGCCGAGCGTGCCGAAATGATAAACTAGGAGTTAAAATTAAACCGTCGCGTCGCGGGTATGTCTCGCAACCGTCCGTTTAAACATGTACGAATACGAATCGTACTCGCTGGAGCTCGGTAGATTTACATTAAGGGTAAAAGAGGCCATGGTCTGAGTAAGACAAACTAAAGACTTTATACTCAGAAAGACAATAAGAATCGAGCTTGCCCAGCATTGTTAACTTTTGATAATAAAGTTGAAGGTGGGGATGAGTCATTAGAAGCTGAGAGAGTCATAAATATTAATTAGGACACTCGCCGAGGTATATAATGCAAAGCGACCGGGATGAGTTAATCGAGAGTGACGAGAGAGCTCCCAGTCTCGCAACCCAACTGTCTTGTATAAATCAGTTTATGTCGTTTTTGCAGATAGAGGAGTTGTTGAGTTGCAAAATATCATGAAAGGAAATACTCAAATTTTGTTTGTAAAGAAGGTGTTCCTAATGGTTCAAGTCTTTCTGATCTTTTTCATCCCCTTTTTTATGCGTTTCGAAGAACATGAGTCTCTTCCGAGGAGTTGACTTAACTGAAAGAATTTCAGGATTTTTATAAGATCTGAAGATATTTTTCACAGAAAATTAAACTTATTTAAAAAGCAGAACTTGTTGGAATAAAATTTTTCTAATTTGGTGGAGTGTCAATTTGGGAAGATTTCGCACGTAAATATAAATGCTGTTCTTTGCCTAAGAAAAGTATTAAAACAGAATTTGTAGCATGTCTAAAATCTAAAAATAAATTCTGTTTGTCCTTTCTATAATTGAATGTTCCAGTTTCAAACAAAGCATCCTGTTTTCGGGAAACTAAAAGTAACTAGAAGCAGTAACGCTCCCATTCTTGAGGCACTTAGTGGCCTTTGTTTTTTGATTCAATCTTTATCTTTTGTCTACTACATTGCCGACGACGATGAGCCTCGTGAGCTTCGTTCCTCCGGGTAGTTATATGCTGCTAACTAGATCGTACAGCTCGGACGATACGATCCGATTACCTCTGTGTAAGCGTTTTTTCTACGAGGAGTAGAACCAGGCGATAGTGTCTCATCTTTCAATGTTTCGAAAATTATTTTCCCACCAAAGCGACGCGACGCGACAACTCGTCACGCGTTATTGCACTAACAATAAATACACGTGCGTACCTCCATCGCTAATAATCACGAAGTATAGATATGTGTCATTTGATTCGTTTGTATTTAATATTTATCTACTTTGAATATTAATTGCCATACCAGAGTTTATCTCACCTTCGACCTAATCGTCGGAGAAAAGTAATAGCGGACGACATACTTTTCTATCAACACATAAATGCCTTTGATATGTGCGTCTGGAATATTAAGTCCGGACGCTATTCATTCTATTAATCAATAAAATTGTATGATCCATAACTCCAAGTTGAAATAAATTATTCAATTAATTAATTTCCAATAATAATTGTTCAGTTTTAAATTTAAATATTTGCAAAATTGACTGTCTTCAGATTTCGATGCCATTAAACATTGTATTTGTATTCTTATGCCTTCAACTCACTTGTAGACTTTATACTTTGATTGCCGGAGTTAAACTTCTATTTCGAAACTGGAAAGTTGAGAGATTCAAAGACAAAGTGTTATGAAAGCTAAAATTATTATTTTCTTAAGAACGGATTTTATATTCTTTCGTCTTTCCGAAGATTGTAGAATATTGTATTCTTCTTGGACGTAATTCAATCAACAAATGTACTCTGATAATCTCATTTCAATTATGAAATAAAGCGATTATTATAATTATCTTTGCATTAAAACTGACCACTTGCTCTTGATATCTATTTACAGAAAACTGGAATCTATTCGTAAAAATACATGAATAATGAGCACGACATTTTTGTAAGATAAGAAAGAAAAGAAACAAAGTACATAATGCAAAGTGATTAGAGTTTGTACCTCTTTCTTATAATAAGACATATGGTTGGTCAGCAAGATATTATGTAAAATGAGAATTACATACATTTCTCCATTAAAAAGTCATTATCATACCTTGTGGGAATATTAAAAATAACTCGCGCAATACGATCTGGGGCAAAAAAAAAACTTTTATTAGACGAGAATTATCATAAGTTGTGTCAATTTGTTTCACAGTGTTGAGAATTCATTTCCACGGAAATAGATAATTATGTAAAAAAATGACTTCCTTCAAAGCAATGTTAATATTATTTCTCAACTGGTTGACTTTATTTTTTGTAATAGTAAGGTGTGTAAGTTTAAATATCGTAAGAGTATTAAAATGAATTGCTCTTATTGTAATCTTATGATAATGCTTTCAGAGAGGTTTCAACTTTCAAGATCCATATTTCATGATGCAAATCTTGATGCAGATGGGTTTAATCTTAATCATCTGATGAAAGGTTGCCTAGTCATGTCTGGCGTTGAGCTTCTTAGTCCTTTTTATGCATAATTCCCGTGAGAATAATGCATTGAGTGCCACTGCAGGCAAAATAATGTTCTTTTGCCGATGGATTTTCTGTCAATGACCTTTTGTCAATGGTGAACCCAATAATTTTACACTGAATTCCATTACACTCGAATGAAGCGATTCCATTGACTAGAATATTCTCATTCGAGATACAATGGATTCAATCAGCGAAAGTATCACTAATTATAAAGATAGCATTGCCATTCATGCAAGTAATGGCATTTATTCTCACGGGTTGTGATAAAATATCGCCAATTACATACTTCGCCTTTTCAGTATGATATAGTCGTTTGTAATTAAATTTCTTTCATCTTGTCAAAATTAAAGTTACAAGATAAAAATAATGTTACGAGATAAAGGCACCCGGGAATTCATATTGAATGTATATTTTTTTATTTTCGCTTTTGGTTAATGCAATCTTAGAACACTTAGATTTCTTTTTGTGTATAGTCTATTATTAAAGACTATTAATATCAGTCAAAATTGCTCACCCGGAGCGACCTAAAGCAACACTTCTGTCTGTAATAGAGGATCGTGATCCAATTAGAGTCAATTTGTGATTGATCAATTTATCATTAGGCAACAGAAAATTGTCTTATTTTCTGTACATGATTGCCAATAAATCGTTTAGTAGTCATTTTTATAATTTGCCGGAGACGCAAGAATACACGGGATGATCCAGAGCCTCTAGAGAATTTAACTCTTCTAATTACAAGTATACTGTATATTTCACTTTATTTAAAACATGATCTGCATCTGAATTAATGAATTCAAAAAATTGATTACAATTTTACCAAGAAATCATTAAATTTCTCATCAAGTCATTACAGGTAGAAAATTTCAGTTTGGAATTCTCATAAATCACTAGAATTTCCAAGAATTCAAGGTAGGTTGAATAAATTCCCAGGAATTTGAAAGTTTTTCAAGTTATTTAAATGTCAATTCATAAATAAGAGCTAACTTGAATTTAGATTGAGTTTAAAATCATTTCTAGGGATCCAAATGGATTTAAAAGAATTCAAAAGAATAGAATCTGAAATAAAAATAATTCAAGGTCATTCAAGATAAATTTTCAAGAATTAAAGAGGTAAGAAATAAATCATAGGAATTAAAAAAAATGCACTAATATACATAAATTGAATATAAGCATAAACTCAAAAGTATATTGTGAAATTTTCTACTCTATTTCTATTTTTCACCTATTTTTATAAAAAAATTCACCTTTTTAAATGACAAGAGGTACTGTGATGACTGAAATGGGTATCTCTGGTTCTCATCCCCGAAAACTGACCTGCATCTCCGACACATATCAATTATTGAAATGAAGAGATAAAAAAACGGACTCACCTTCGTTGCTAATATCAGTCGTGTTTAATTCCAGGGTAGCAGCGACAGACCCATCTAACATCGATGAATCCTGACCTTCATCCTCTTGTCGCCTGTCAGTTTTGTTGGATTGCTTGAGATCAGCGAGAGTGGCGCTATGATCCTTGCCGTAGACCCTGGTAATCCCCGCGGTCTCGCTGCTGAAGAAACCGGTCCAGAGGATCACGAAAAGTATCACCAGAAAGAAGATGACCGCGGCAGCGATCGTGGCCAGTCGATACGAGATGTAAGACATGCTTGCAGACTCTGCTCTTGCAGGGCAACTCCTCCTTTTTATTCCGAAAGCCGAAAGACTAAAGCCGAAACTGAAGCGTTAAGGATCTCCCCTCGAGTCAAAAACACTGTCGACGTCTTTCTGCGCTGCTATCGTCCAAGTGGAGTGCTCTGAACGACAAGTTCGAAAGCCTTCGCCGTTCATCGCGTCGGCGATTCCTGCCGCATGGATGAATGCCCGACAGAAACCGGAGAACTCGTCCCGCGAGTTTGCTCTTGGCTCTTGACTCTTGGGTCTTGGCGTCGGTCAATGTCTAGACCTCGATCCTGATGCCCAGCCGGGTATCGAGTGTCATCGTGATTCCCGATTCGTGAGTCGGATGCTAAACGTGTACTTTAGGTCGACCTTGCGACGACCGATTGGACCATGCCTTCTGTCAATCTCGAGCACGAGGATCAGTCTCGTCGCACCTCTTCCGCTTCGATGATGTCGACGGCCTCAACGACATTTACGTTTTGACGTTTCGTCAAATCTGAATCTGGTCCATTAGAGAAGAGTGGCTGCGAGAAACAACTTTCAGAGCTTGCTGATTGTATTTACAATGAAAACAGACCGGACAACGACACCGGGGACTGCGGGAGAGACTGAAGACCTTGCGAGGCTCTCAACTCGTTTCTTCTCCTCCTTTGTTCAATTGCAATCGATGGAAAAGGCGCTCACTCGAGTTGGTTGATTCAGCTCCTGATTCCTGGAACAAAGGGATAAAGAGAGGTCAGAATAGGAATTATTTTTGGGGAAGCTGGGGTGCGAAAACGACCGGGCGATATTTATGCTGGGAGGTCATCAAACTCGCCAATTTCCGTCAAGCGCGAGGACGTCGACCGCCGCGCCGATGGGAGACCTTGCGGATTCGCGTGTGTTTACATGAGGGGACTTTGCTTTCTTTTCTTTTCTTTTTTTCTTCGCTTTCTTTAATCGCGTTCTTTATAGCAGGGGTGCGGATCCGGAGAATGGGAAGCCGTTTAGATTAAACAGAAGCCTCAAGGGGAGAATTATGTTCGTGTTTTTCATCCAGAGATGCTCTGCGGTTTACTTTGGAGAGTGCAAAGTCCTTTAAGAGGGTTGTAAAGGTGCTTTATCGCTCAAGTCGTGCTTTTCTTTGCTAAATTTGTTTGTCGCTTCAGGTTCTCTGTGGTAATAAGAAAAGGGTCAGAGAACTTCACGCAGACAATCTGAAGAATCTGAAGTCTGAGGAATCTGAAGTCTGAAGATTCTGAAGACTAGATTCAAACTTACAAGTTTATTGAACACTGAAAGCTTCCTAGTCTTTAAATGTTGAAACTTAAGAAAGATTTGCATGTTTACAAATAATGAAAGGACTTGACAAAAATGTTTGACTTTAGGACAGAGTCTGAATCTCAAAATATTTGAACTTTAACGTGTTCCAATTAAAAGAATCATTCGTTTACGTTCGAAGAATTACAGAAGTATGAAAGTCACTCTGAAATAAGCGTCTTTGGGTCACCTGAGTACAATTCTGTCGATTCAACACAAATTTTATTGCATCAACTTCTTTAAAATATTAAGTTTATAAGGTGTTTGCCTCTACATATATATAAAAGTGTTTTGTACACAGTTCAGCCGAAAGTTTTGCAAAATCCTTTGCTAAAAAAAAATAGAAAACAAATTATTAAATGAGTAATCTTATTAAATCCCTGACAATTCATTATAATCACTCGAATCATTCAAAATCTTTTGAAATCTATAGAAACCTCTTAAAATCTAATAGAATATCTTCGAATTCTTCGTAATCCTTCGAAATCCTTTGAGATCTTACAAAATTTGTTAAATTAACAATATATATGACTTGTAAGCATAATAATTGCTTGATCTAGATTAATAATATTTACACAGTTCCTTCAATATGGGAAAAGTTTCTCGAATAATATAAAAGTCTAGATAGTACTGCTGAGTAGGGAATTAAGTATTTAGAAACCCTGCTGAGAAGAAAGTTCATTTGCTGTATTAACTATTCAGATGAATGCAGAGATACCAGATAACAAATCAGTTCCGGGTATTAGATCCTTAATTGATTTTTTTTTGATTTTTTACGATTTTAATTTTGGAATTATACGATATTCAACTGCAAAACCTTCTAGATTCACATCTAAATATTTTTTTAGGTACATACATCAAAACTTACATTAAAATGTACACTAAACCAAATTATATTATATTCTCGATTATATTAAAGAATTTTCATAACAACAAGATAGGATTACCCTTTAATTCTGAGTATAAGTACTGCATCCTCTAAATTATCATCCTTTCCCATTTAAATGAGGTGAAAAAAAAAATAATTACAGGCCTTGAACAACAAGTGTCTATTATATCCTGAATGCAATCAAATCCAGAATTGGAACTCTGAGATTGTCTTTTTTAATCTATTAACCCATTTAAATTTTCCAACGTGGGTTTTCTAGATGAATAAATTATTTCAAGACGACCAATAAAGTCGCCTCTTACCTGAGTAAAATATATATATGTCTCTTGGAACAAAGTGAGGATTTCCTTTTCGGGGAATAACAACTAGAACCGCCCTAACTCCTTGAAGATCGAAGTCGTTCTGTCCGATTGTTAGTAAATACCGTACCTTATAAGAGCAGGAAACAATGAGAGAATTGCACTCGCTTGAGAGGGTGTACTTTTATGGCTAGCATATTTACTCTCACACTCTGTTTTTGTTCATGATTTTAAGTCCTTGAAGGTATTAAAGCTGCATTTAGTAAAACGAGCTCGCGATGCAATTGAAAATTTAATATCGTCGTTTTGAAACGCATCATTGGTCGCGTCACAAAAAATCTCAAAGTGTGTCCTTGTTATTAGCGCAACATCAGCCATTCCTAAAAGTAACGAAACGATTCCAAAAACCCGTTGCATGGACTCTGAGAAATAATTAAGCATCAATCACGGTTTATAGCAGCCGATGCAAACTGTTTGAAATCCTTGTCTGCGAAAATCCGAGCCCGTTGGCAGTTCGAGCCTGAAGGCCAGAGCGCAAAACATAAACTTTCTCGTAAACGAGGCTCTCAAAGTTTCCGGAATGCAGAATTGGCAGTTGCACTAGCAACCAAGGAGTCGATGATAAAGATAGAAAGATACGATTTACAGATGAGAGAGTAATCGTAAAATGCTTGTAAATCTGTGATAAGGAAGTTTCTCGATCTATCAAACAATGCGGAATTATTTACTATTCGTGAGAATCTTGAGATTAAATCAAGAAGAGGATGAATTGAAATTGTTTCTCAGGATATTTTTAGAACTTGGAAACTACTAAATTGGAAATACAAATATCTAAAATTGGTGAACAAAAGGAGACTGCGTGCTCCGTGTCTTTCCGGTTATTAAATCTGAAATGAGGTAAAAAAATGAAGATAAATTCTAGGGATTGAGATAATCCAACTGTTTTGAAAATGTTATGTATCACCTACTAAAATTACAATTGAGGAATGATAGCGTTGGGTAAAAGATTGTTATTCATAGGTCTGGGATGGATTAACAAGTCTTTAGACGAGCCAACTGGTCCGGCAAGTTATAGAGGCAACATGTGTTTGGGGAATTGCAAAACAATAAATTAGAAGACACATTTAGGAGTGAAAACCGAATCAAGTGAAATAATAAACAGAATTCGTCCAAAGGGCGCCGAATCAAAAGAGATTCTCAAGATTTTTGGGATTTTTCATGGTCTGCGATAAATGAGATGAGGGTGAAGCAGTCTGATCTCTTGAGTGTTGTTTCTCCTCCTGGGTGATTAATTGATTTTTTTTTCGCTTGAGTCAAGCAAAAGTTGAAGGTTTTTTCCAACCTGATGAAGGTGGAATTAATTTAGTGGAACTGCAAGGAGTGTGGGAGGAATCCGAATTTCATGCGAATTAATCTGCTCAGAAATTATTGATTAATATTAATTAGCTTTTTGAGAATAAAAGTGGCAAAAATTAATTGAGATTATTCGTTTAGATATCAGGTATGGAAAATGCAGTAATTAAGCAGCTGATAAAGATCTTCGATTCGTTTTATGTGAGTTCGACCTGAGAAAGTTGGGAGCACCGATAGAGAGAATATTCATTTTTCTGACAGTATCAGAAATAGAATCGTTAACTGAATTGAACCCTGGAATTGACCTCTTTTAAGTTAAATAAATCGGGAGTTGTGCCCTGTTAACCAACGTAAGTAATCCATTGGGTCCGATTAAAAGGATGGACGCTCTTCTTTAAAAGGAAGTTTCCAGACAAAATGATTCCCCACAAACTCAGACTGATTCATCATTTGCTCCTTTATTAATTTATCCTCTGTCAATAAATGGCAGAGAAATTTCTCAGCTTCAATAATTTAATGCGGTCGATTCTACGAAATTTCAATTTTAAATTTGTCTGATTTGCTGTATATACATATAATACTGTACTGACTGACATTGAATTTAACTGTACTTAAAGTACGTCCTTAAATCCAATAATCTAGAGAAGAATTTGCTTAAATGAATTTATTAATAAAAGGGTTTTTTTTTTAACTTTGAATTTTTTTAGGATAAGCAAACTGGTAAAGGCACTTAATCCCTTGTACATCTGAATCTACTAATAAATCTGGGATACGACTTTGAGATGGAACAGAAACATAGAAGACAAGTAGAAAACGACCAAAGCGACGAGTTCGAAGTTAATGGCATTTTGGGCATGGGTTCTTATGCCGAGGTCTAGGTCAACCTATTTTCGTCGCCTAACTCTCATACATAAACCTGTCGGATATCTGGTATATGTATCGAAGAAATTATGGATAACTAGTAAAGCAAGCTTTGATTTGATGTACGGTGATTCATGAAGCATAATCCGTATTTATAGTCGCTTTTTGTTGATGACCGTGATATCTATTGGCTTCTCATTCTAGATTGATTGCCATGAAACCTTGAAAATTTAAAAGTCAAGAACACCCAAGTAAAGCAAACTAATAAAAATTTGAAAACATATTTTATTGAAGAAGGGTTAAAGAAAAGTATTTGAGAATATTTGCTCTCTTTTTATCTCTGGAGGCAATCATGAAGCCAATAACTTAGCCGAAAAAAAATTTAAAGACTAAACACCGAGCCGAAGTGAGTCAGGAAATGCTTCCAGACATTTTTTTTACCGCGATTGTATAATTGTAGAAGTGAATTTTTGTGGGCGTGTTTAAAATAGAAGTACTTGCTTTGCGGAGCTTAAAATAGAGAACAAAATTAGAGTACTTGTTTAGACAATCGGTTAACTATTTTCATTAGAAATATTGCAATAAAGATTCATAGAGTAGAATTTCAAGCTCTGAAAACACACACCCCGGGGCATAGAGATTTTTTTTATTTGTTGTTTCTATCTAAGAAATAGGTACATCTGGTTTTGATTTCTCAAGCTTCTTTTAATCGGACATGACACCATATACACCTACTTTTTACTGACGAATTTAGCCCATTGTTGATTTTAGTGTCCTGAAATATTCCTCTATCATAATTTCAAGTCTTGCAGCACGTTAAAAAAAAAAACTCTGAAATTCCTCTTACAGTCGTCTGATGTTAATGAAAGTGGAGAGCAATGTAAAGAGAGCGAGGTGTGAAATAATTAGATTTTATTGCTTGATGCCGACGCTTCTAATGCAAGCCAGGACGTATCAAATGGTGTGACAAGATAATCTTCTCGCCTATGATTATCCAATCAACTTCCATCTATCTGTATCTTTTTGCGCTTAAAAGCAAAACACTCCCCTTCATACAATTTGCAGCGAGAAATGCAATTAGTCCAAATCACGTAACTTCACTTTAACAGCACTGGTTACTAAAGGCAAAGCTAGCAACTGGATAAATATCAAAATGAAACGCGAGCTGTCGCCGCGGGTAACATTAAAGATAACGAGGCAGAAATTTTTTTCCGTATTTAGATTGAACATTACGCCAAGCGATCTTGAACTTGAACCTTCATGAAATTTTGATTAGGTCTCTGATTCCACCACAATCAGCTGTGTCGTACGCATGAAATTTATTTTATTCAATCATAGATCAGATATATCTACAAGACTCCATTACTTGTGATTCACTGAATTTACATTTTAAAATTGTAGAGTTTCAACTTTTGACTCCAATTTTTAAGAATTACACGGGTTCTTAATAATTTTCATTTTGAATTAAAAATAGTTAAGAGATATTTAATCAAGTTCCAGGGTATAATTAGAGTCATCATGACAGAGACAAATGGACTTTCTTAACATATTAAGACAACAGCGGTTCATAAAAACAATTTTAATAAATAACCAAGTATCGAAGTGCTGATAAGAACTCGAAGCACCAGAAGAAAAGCAACATACAAAGTTTTGGTCAGACAATTCGACGGCTTACCATTGCTGTCTGTAACTACTGAATTACTTTTTCGATTTATAATTTCATTTGTAAATTTCCTAATCGGAAATTACCATTAAAAATTGGTCTGTTAAAATAAAAAGCTGGAGTAAAAGTAAGCAGAACTCGCTAATTTTAGATATAGCTATAAAAAATAAAAAAAATATCTTTTGAGAAATGGTATGATATGTGTGTGGTTTCTTTGTCATGTCGTTTGTTTCCCCGAACTTTGAAGAGATTGAAGTCTTCAACCTATAAGAATGTCTCTTGCATTCGGAAATTCTTGGCCTCTAAATTTTTTTTACATTTTGTAAACATATATTGCACCAAGGAGCATAAAAAATGTAAAGGTTGGAGGGGCAAGGCCTTGGGGTCCGTCCATTCCACCCGAAGCAACGTTTTTACTCATTAAGAGATGTATATTTCTTGAAACCAGTTTTAAAATCTGATTTGTATATGGAGATTATGAATACTTCGGTGTAAAATCTGCGATTTAGGTAAAAACGGATGATTTTAGAGAATCGAGAATTTCATCTAAAGAAAGTACCTAAGTTACCTTAGTAACACTACACTTTAAAAGGAAGTTATTAATATTTTTAAATTACACGCTTTCACCAAATATAGAACCGCGTATCTAATCTGACAGGATTTACAGTATTTTGACACAAGCCATGCAGTCATATCTGATTATAATTTCTATTTTGAGAAGAGCGGTTATTTTAAGCCATGAAAAGGTGTTAATATAAACAATGTTTTATGAGAGATAAGCTGCAATAACATAACGAAAGATTTCTATGTAAAATGTTAATAAAATAACTAGCAAGAAACAAGTAATACAAACTATATATAATAAATGAAGAAATATACGCTGAATATAAGGAATCTGAAGAAATATCTTCTCTCAATGTCTCCTACGTTTTCAATTGAAATGTAATTAAAATCGTAGATACACATTAGAATCATTCAAAGGTTGCGTTTTGCATTTTATATTCAGAACCCCCATAGCGAGAAATGTTTTACGCCTACGATTTTAACGCCCACGGAATTTACTTCTTGTTCAATGATTTTGATTAAAAGTGAAGTTGATTAAAAATTTGAAAGGGGGGAAAGTAACTGTTATTCTTGTGAACTTGAACTGTAACATATGTTACTATTTTTTTAAAAGTAATGTTACTTCTCAAAGTAAGGAAGGAGTTACTTAAAAAGAAGTACCTTACACTATAAGGGAAGTATATATAACGAATGGATTTTTAAAAAGCAGCAGACCACGTGTGTTGATAAAAGGATTGAAGTGTTCGATGAAAGCTTCGAACCAGACATAGCAAGAGAGTCAGATACAGCGTTAAAAAAAAAGAATGCGGATTCAGTAGTGAGATTGAAGTAGATTATCATGTAGTATACATTTATATATGTGCGTATAAATAACACAATATCCGAAGATAAAAAGAGTGATTCTCTTGGGCGAGAGGAGTAAAGAAATGAAAGAAATCGTACGATTGGCGCCAAACATAGGTCTCGGGGGTCATCGAATTGGAAAACTGGATAGAGGGCTCACGATTATCTCTCCAAGCTGTCAAAGAATATCATACTATCATCATATGAACTCGTGGATGAAGGTTGAGCCACGGCAGGTCTCAAGATCAATTATACAGCTGTTACACCATAACCGGCTATGCAGATGTCTTCCAAGTTGCAGGGATGCTGCGATGTTCCCAGCACTCGTTGTGGCATGCACGTCAGTTCTTAGAAGCACTTCGGGTCAAGATATTTAAATATTTACGAGGCGTCAAAAATTTGTGGTCCACGTTGCTAAGAGCCTTTTTTATTAGAGTTCAAATTGATAACATCGATACCAGAAAAAGGATTAGGGAGAGATTTCTTCACCTTATAGACAACTTATCAAGGAAGCTAGCTCAACTCCTTGATTCTGATTGATGGATGCTCGAGAGCCATTAGGAGGTCGATTTTCAATAAAAAAAAAATTATTTCGAGACCTTTAGTAATGAAATGAGCTCATAGTGAAATGATCATTAACATTATTACAAAAGTGTGATTCTAAATACACAAAGTGACTTATATTATGTTCAATTACTTCCATGAGGAATTACATCAGGCTCTTCAGCAAATATGAGAAAGGATGCAAATGAAAGATCATAAAATAATCAATAACTCAAGATTATGTGTACTGAAGAATAATAAAGAAGCGTAAGAACATTGATTAATAAAGCTGTTATTGAATACGAAAGTATTCAATGTAATTTTAGAATATATGAATCTTTGAAGTATTTCTATTTTCCTAATTGAAACTAATTTGCAGATCATAAATAAAACAAAAGGAGAACTTGACAATGATTGATATATAAAGAAGAAATGTTGAGATACAGATATTTAAAAGCATGCTTTGCTTTTAAAGGTATTAGATAACAAAATTTACATAACGTTATTATTGGGACTTCCGGAGAGCTGTGACATTACTTTTAAAATGAAAGAGACCGAAATGCGATAAAAGTAGTGGTCATTTACAAATGAGGTAATGCTTGACGCAATATCAATTGGAACTAAATATAGAACTACCAAATTGAGAGAGACTGCGATTGTCCGAAAAAAAATCATGCATCTGGCGCGCTTTCCGGTGATCCTGGCTCTCAACCAACTTTCATCCACTTTTTATATTAATTTCAAAAGAAGTAACATCTCTTGTCACATTTTTCTTTCTCACATTGCCATTCGAATTTATGCCTTTTCTCTTAAATAAGCATCATTCCCAATTTTTCATTTTTGTATTGAGAAGTCTGTTAAGTCTGTTGAAAAATATTTCAATACTAAGTATCAACAATTTTCTTTCGTCAAATTATTGCTTTCTAATAGAAGGAAAAATGAACCTTCATCTTCTCGAGAAAATTAAATGAAGAAGTTAATTTCAAGTGCAATTATAATTTAGAATCTAAAGTAATGCGAATGATAACGAAAGATTAAATAATATACGTATATTTTATGTATAGGCGGAAGAATCTTGGAGTTTCTTGGATTCAGGTTTCATTCGCGCGGAATCTTGATGCACTTGCGTTTTAAATTAGTATCATCGCATGGAGAGGAGAATATAACTACCGCTCTAAAACAAAACTCCTCTAACTACAAAATCTATCTTTATGCTCCGTTTATATGACGATTATAGATTCAAAAATCGTCTTTAAAAGATCATTACAATTTCTTCAACAAAATTGATCATTTAATGATCAATTTTTTTTTGCCCTCGGCAACTTTCTTTAAAAAGAGATTTACAGGCATATTGTTGCTTTCATTATAATATTAATACATAATTCAATATCACTTCATCTACAATGTTTATTAATTCGAATAAATTGAGGAGGTGCAACAGACTGCAACGGACTATCCGAATTTATGATGCGTGTCAAAAATATGAGGGGGCCCTACAGTATGTTACTTTTCTCAGAAGTGCAGCCAAGATAAGAAAATAGGCACCCATAAAAAGGTTATTTTGTGAGTTACACTGTTTAAAATGTCAGATTTCTTCTTGGTAGCAGGATGTCTGGTAATAAATTTGGAATCATGGTAGGAAATCTTTATGGATTCAAGAGGGTGTTGCTAAGTCACATGAAGAGAAATAGATTCTTGAGCTCTACTCTATCTAGATTAAAACTATATGGAAAGAGATATTTTATTATATATATATATATATA
>UCOK01016786.1:0-13729 GCA_900474325.1 Synergus umbraculus
GGATACAGAAAGGTAGAAAGATGGAGATTTATTTTAGGACACTAAACAAATATACTAAGTATGAATCATTTATAGACATAGAGTTACACCACCGTCGGAAATTGTCCGTACACTGAGAAACTCTGTGTTAGAAAAATTACTATTATCGATAGCAATAAGTCAGGCCAAAAATCGTTCTAAAAACATACAATGTTCCAAAGACGTTTTTGGAACATTTTTAATTCATTGAGAATGCGGTAAATGGGTGCGACTTGGAACGCGACACGACTTGGGTAAGGTGGTGGGGACGCGACACCAATTTTACGCGCGGAAAAAATTTACGCGCGGAACTAGAGTTAGAGTCGCTGTGTGGATTCACCTTTAAGTGACAAGGGTCGAAAGGCGACAATTTCACAAGTGTGAAGTTAGCTGCTCGAGCGTTGCGAGGGCAGATATCACACGAGTGAAGTTGTTGCCTGGTATAGTGTTCGTCATGTATGCCTTAAGGGGTTACACCACCCTGACGCTCGGAAAAATAGGTATGAAAATAAAAATTTTTTTGGACGCAGTTATTAAGTATATAAAATAATTGTTATTTTGCACATTTACATAGTAGTTTTATGAATAATTTGTAATAATAGCGAATAAAAATAAGTAAAAAATGACGGAGATGTACGTTTTTTAAGAAACTACTTTTTTTAAACTGGTGTACACGATATCTCAAGATCCACTCAACCGATTTTGTTCAAATTTACAACACGTATTTTTTGTAATATTAGCAATCTTTTGACGTAGGGAAAATTGAAAAAAAATTTTTTGTAGAAATGACAGATGTTTGAAAAAAAATCTCTCATTTTTATCGAAATTTTGAGTTTAAAAATTCATAACTTATTAATGCGGCATCTAATCAAAAAAATCCTACGTCACACGATAGCTAATATTACAAAGAATACTTGTTGTAAATATGAACAAAATCGGTTGAGTGGATCTTGAGATATCGTGTAGACCAATTAAAAAAAAGTTGTTTCTTAAGAAACACACATCTTCGTCATTTTTTAATTTTTTTTATTCGCTATTATTTCAAAGTATTCATAAAAATACTATGCAAATGTGCAAAATAACATATATTTTATATTCTTAATAACGGCGTCCAAAAACATTTTTATTTTCGTACCTATTTTTCCAAAAAAAACCAAATCTTTCGCATACGCTTAGTAGGAAGAATAGTAATGAAAAAATAAAAATATAGTTTTTCATGCGTAACCTTATCACATAAATAACTACAATGGAGTATACCTAGCCCTTATTGAGCGAATGCGAAAGATTTGTTTTTCTTTTGGTACGTTTCCTAATGAGAGCCCTCACCTCCAAATTTTTACATTGGGAATGTTTTTTCGGGTCAGTTATACAGAAAAAAAGTGTTAGCAAAGACGTAAAGCCGCGCGCGGGACATCCCAGGTGCGAAAATCGATCGGCTGCCAGAGTTAGATCATTTTGCTACGTTATACATTTTTCTTCTGTCAAGAAAATAAAAAAAAAATATATATATATATTTCAAAAGTTACAGTTTTGTTTAGATAAATTGTTAAAATGATTTTTATTGAATAAAAGGAAATGCGTTAAATTATTATTGCATGTATTTTATTAAATACATACTTCATTCCTCTAATTCTGTGGAATAATACACTACTTACAAAAATTAAAGGATATAAAAAAAGTTCCAAATTTTTGGGTGATTTTCAACATGGGATAACTCGGAGAAAAATGGTCGTACAGAAAATAAAAACAAAAGCAAATTGTAGCTCTAGGTGTCTACTTTTCAGATCTGGACTGTAAAATTTTTTAATGCTCGCGGTTTTCCAGTAATCATCAAAAAACTAAGGAAAAATAATTTTTCCAAATTTTTGCTCGCCTTTAAAATGGTCTGTGGGCTTCAAAAATTTTTTTTGTCATGTGACTACAAATCTCTTTTAGAGAATTTAATCAGCTTTAATTTGAGCCAATGGTGAGCTCTGCACGATGATTTGGAGCATAGTAATCGTTGATCAAAGCAGAAAAGTCAATTTTAATTTTGACCATCAATTGCTTAGGAACAATTTATCGTATAGAAAACGGAAGCAGGGTTTTAGAAACTGCAAAATATTCTCTATGACATAAAATTAGTGGCTATTGATAAAAAAAAAGTTTTTGAAGTGATAATGTTGACCGAAAAAAAGTTGAAAATTTGCAGATTTAAGGATATGTGGAAAACTTGGTATAACTTTGGATGTAGTGGTTGAACGAAGGATACCATCAGTAATTTTTCAACCTTAATGTGTCCCTAAAAAACCCAAAGATGCAAAGCGCTGTGATTTTTTTTTTTTTAGTGTCCCGGAGGTTTAAATTTATCATTTCTGTCAAAAGCCACCGTCACAAGTAATATTTACGTTTTCATTCATTTTCTCAACTTCAAAATGTTTTTTTTTGCTAATAATGCGTAATTTCTCTGTTCTTAGGCATCAATCACCAAGAAGAAATGAAAAAAATATATTTAAGAAAAAATTTTTTTTTTGATGGTCAAAATTAAAATTGACTTTTCTGCTTTGATCAACGATTACTCTGCACCAAATCATCGTGCAGAGCTCACCATTGGCTCAAATTAAAGCTGATTAAATTCTCTAAAAGAGATTTGTAGTCACATGACAAAAAAAATTTTTTGAAGCCCACAGACCATTTTAAAGGCGAGAAAAAATTTGGAAAAATTATTTTTCCTTAGTTTTTTGATGATTACTGGAAAACCGCGAGCATTAAAAAATTTTACAGTCCAGATCTGAAAAGTAGACACCTAGAGCTACAATTTGCTTTTTTTTTATTTTCTGTACGACCATTTTTCTCCGAGTTATCCCGTGTTGAAAATCACCCAAAAATTTGGAACTTTTTTTATATACTTTAATTTTTGTGATTAGTGTAGTAAAACAAGAAATTCTGTAACAATTGTGACAGATAGTCCTCTAAAACGTGGCCTTGATAGCACATCACGTGAACATTGTAAAAGGTGATTTTCTTCTCTCTAAATCTGAACCAGCGGAAACCATACCAAATCAATGTAATTCGCTGATGAATCAGCGGAATTGCTCTCATAAAGGGCATGATATTCCGCTGATTCATCAGCGAATTTCACTGATTTGGTGTGGTTTTCGCTGATTCAGATTTAGAGAGTTGCTATTCAAGAAAAATTAGAATCAAGTAATGTCCTAATTTCCTCCTTTAACAAGTGGAAATAGACGTATCCTCACAAAAGTGTTATTTTCTGTGCAACTTGAATAAACAAGAGTTTTTTACATCACGCAATTAAATTTTTCTCTGAATTGAAAAATTGAAATATTAGATAAAAGTTTTTATAATTCACCTAGACTTTCAGAGCAGAGATATAGTTCTGTTACAAGAATTATTAATAAAAAAGATGTATGTCAGTTCATACAGTCTGACGTACTCGGTAATTAGTGCGACCAATTTTCAAGAAACCAATGAAAACTAACGAATTCACATTATGATTGCTCCAATAATTATTTCGTTATAAATTGACCCCAACGCACATATTGCGTTGGGGTCAATTTATAATTTTCAATGTTATTAAACAACGTTCAATTAGTCATTTGTATTCTATTAAAAGTGCATTGCGTAAAATTCAATTTTTAAGGGGGTATTCCAGTCTAGACCCAGTGGGCACAAAATTTGGCGACGTCTTTACGACATCGTGAAGACATCCTATGTCAATGTCGTAAAAATGTCGTAACGATATCGTAAAGACGTCGCCAAATCCTATGACGTCTTTACGACATCACAAAGACATCTTAAAGACGATAAAGGGATATATAAAGGAGGTCCACACCAAATTTCAAGTTAATCGGTTCATTAAAACTTGAGAAATCATGTCAAACGTGTTGGAAAAAGTAGTTTTGAGAAAAACGTGTTTAAAGATTTACGCAAAGTTGCAGGCAGTTTTCACTCAGATTTCGTTAATCGGCCATTCCTGCTCCATACATTGGAAACAATGTATTGAGCAACTGCAAACAAGTTCATACAATGTATGAGCATACAATGTAACCAACAATGTATGAAACAATGCATGAAACAACTGCAAACAAGCTCATACGCGGCAGGACCGGCTCACTCGATATGTCACTAAAGTGGCTATAACTCTGTCAATAATCGAAATTATAAAAAATCATTCGAAAGATATATTCTTGGAAGCCTAATCTTTGAAAATATGCAAAACAAAAAAGTAATCGATTTTTTCAAAATTCTAGACTAGAATACCCCCTTAAGTCTTGCATTTATGTAGCTGTAAAAATTGTAATTGGTAATGCAAATATTTAAAAAATTAAATATTTATTATTGGACACCATCAGGTATATTATCATAATTACATTCTCATCAAAGAGAATGTATTAGATTTGTGTAAAATTTGACTCCACCCCGTTTTTGTCAAATGTCCACGTTTTATGATTTCGAAAAATATTTTTTTACTACTCTCTAAACTTGAATCAGTGAAATTTAACTGATTACCAGTCAAATCCACTGATTTGCAATGACTCTTTTCGCACGATTTTAATCAGTGAAAAATTTACTGGAAATCAGTGAAAAGTCACTGAAATTTTTAGTAGTTTAGTGAAGATGACTGAAAATTTCAGTGACTTTTGAGTGATTCTCAATGAACTTTCACTGATTAAAGTCGTGAGAAAAGAGTCACTGAAAATCAGTGGAATTTGACTGATTCAGTTTTAGAGAGTAATGTGTCTGTCTGTCTGTGAGCCTGTCTGAATTTTTAGTTTACGAGTACGATAACTTAAAATGAAGGTCAAGTTCGTTACCTATTTTGGGTAGAAAGCAGCCGGACTAACGCCAATGGGACAACCGCGAGCGTACAGTGTAATACATGAAGTCAAAGAATTTATCCTTATGACTTTTTCCGATAAAAAAAAAAGTAAGGTACAAGCATCCCGAAGGGCGCAAGCGCACGAAGCGCGTAATATGGAGCGCGAAACGCGACTTGTAAATATTTCTAAGCGCAAAACGCGATGACCGAACCAGACGCAATCCCCCACGCGCCATAGGCGCGCTAAATTTTACGAGCAAAGCAGGCCACGCGCGATGAGAATGTGGGATGAGATTTTTGTATATTATGAATATCCATACATAGAGTTTGTAAACTAAAAAAAAATTGTCTCCAAAATTTTCAAAATGCTCCAACTTTTTAAATTTTTATCAAAAATGGCTAGCTAACGAACTTGACCTTCATTTTAGGACACAAAACTTGTAAGATATTTTTCGATATTTTATGAGATATTAACTTATTTTCAGTATTAGATTGTCAAGAATTTAAAAGAATTTCATGATATTGGATGAAATTTTAAGTAATTTTAAGGGATCTTACGATGTTTTATGGCGTTTTAAGTAATTTTGCTTCCTCATAGAGGAAGCTTTGTAGTGGTGACAAAATCCAGTTTCCTAAAAAAGGTTTTTTTGAACATATTTCAAGGGCAATATATCTAGTATGATGTCCTGAAAAATTGTCCGGATGTATGTGTGTGTGTATGTATGCATGTATGTATGTCACGATCCTGCAATATCTTGAAAATGCGTAGAGATAAATTGATGAAATTTTGCATAGTTATTCCACTATATACCTAGTTGAATTTCTTACAAGGGTTTAATCTATGTTTTCAAATAATCAAAATTTTGAGTTGACGTAAAGAAAATTAATATTCTTTATGTCGAGACGAATCAAGTGACCTGTATGATGAATGTATTTAATTGAGAAATAAGAAAGTTATGGTTAACTGTATTTTTAAAAAAGTAAACTTTCGACTATAATTTCTGAAATAATTAAAATTTAAAGCTGATGTAAAGAAAATGAAGATTCTTTGTGTCTAGACGAATCGATTCACCTAAAAGATTAATGCATTTTCTAAAAAAATAAGAAAGTTGTGCTTTATTGTAATTTTCGAAAATGAATTTTTTGAATATAACTTCTCAAGTAATCAAAATTTAATGCTGATGTAAAGAATACTTAATGCTTCCTCTATGAGGAAGCAAATCATATTTGCTTACAGGAAGCTAAGTACTCATTGAATGAGTACAAAAGTTGATACAACTTGACAGCTAGTTAAGGAGTTTAAAGAGGTTCAAGAGATTTTACGAAATTTTAATAGATATTCAACAACTTTAAGAGATTTAATGAGACTGAGTAATTTTACGTAATTTTAAGGTATATCAAGTAATTTTAAGTGATTTTATGAGATTTAAATGAATTTCACCACCTTTTGAAGGATACTAAAGGAATTTTAAAGAATTTTATTAAACTTATTGAGATTTCTGAATTTGGACAAGAAATTAAAAGTTTTTACATTTAAAGTATTAAAAATTCTCAATAATTTTATATCCTGTTGGTTTCCCTTAAAGATTTTAAAAATTCTTTGATTTGAAATCGTTTAGAATTCTTTGAATCTTTTCCAAAAAAGGTGTGACAAAACGAGAAATTTCTAATTGGAAATAAAATCTCTAGATACGATGATACATCAGAAATACTTGGAAATCGGTATCTTGTGAACCGGATGAGAAAGGAGCTTAAGAAAATGTAGATTTTTTGAGTTTACGAATACTTTGGGCATCACGATACGAAGATCTCGAACCTTGGCCTTGAATAAGAATCGAAACTCCTCGAGGTGGATGTAGTTGTAGTACCTGTAGTACGAGCCCAAACAAAAGAATGCGCCATACTGTACCGGTCGGTGGTCTGTGGAGCCGAGTGCCGAGTGATCACAAGGACCCATACCTCTGCCCATACAGACTCCAGAGAGAGTCCTTTCTCTGATTCTGAAAAGGAGAACCCGCCTTTGGCCCTGGCTCTGGCATGTCAAGATTCTCAACTGTATTGGCCCGAGCTCGGAGATATTGAATCCTAAACTAAGCGCCGAAAAAATGCGGATGGATATTTTTGCAAGAGCTCGCAAACATTTGATATCCACAAACCCAGCTTTTAAACCGTCCCAACCAGTTCTGATAAATGATAAATGAAAAGGAAAGTAAAATTTTACTAAATCCGCATAGAGAGAAAAAAAAATATTAAAAATTATATATATTTTATACAATATTTATCCAACATCCTTAAGAATACAATCTCTTCTTAAATATATCTGAAAATATACAGGATATTTTTCAGAACTGTGATATTGAATGGCGGGAAAAAAGTTTCTTTACTTTATATTGATCTTATTAAAACATGCTGATTTTATTTTGTATTATTCATTGTACATCTATTTTAAAAAATGATTGGATGAATTGTGTATGTACAATGGAGTGAAGAAATTTATTGTTCAAATTAATAGCAAAAATTCACGGTCATATTGAATTTTAAGAAATATTTAAGGAATTATTTAACTCAAAAAATCATTATAATGAAATAGTAAAAATGCAATAAATAACACAAAATGTAAAGTTGATTTTGATGCAAAAGAATTGATATATTACATGTGGTACAATATTATTTCCCCTCTCTGATCCACACTACAATAAAATTCAACATGCCTTTTCCTATACATTTATATCTCTTTCGGTGTGAATATCCTTCCAAATGATATAAGACCTTAACCCCCCCCCCCCTCAGTTTGTAAAATAATCTTTTTCCTGAACAAAATAAAAAGATGAGAATTTACCTTTCTTGATTAATATGAAGTGGTAAATATCCAAAAAATCAGCCACCCACTAGCTAGTAACCAATCACAATTCACGTCGCACAATCACACTCCACAATATCACTACACACCTTCTTCCGCGATAGAAATTCGAAAGGATAACAACATAGCTTCACAGTTCACATCTTCGTTTGAGTTCCATAATGCACACACATTTCACAAAACTAGGCCTAATTCCTGGAAAGTGAAATAAAACTAGGAAATGTCAAACAGTTCTAGAATCGCGTGGTCTCTGACCTTGTGTTGAGCGCGCGCTCTGTAACTGGAAAAAAGTCAAAATGACTTTGAAATAGCTAGCAAGCTTGGTACACATGAGTAGTACACGCTGCCCGATGCAGTGTGCCGTTTGACCAGCCTATGATTTGGCCAATCGCATGGCGAGTATCTCCACGCAAGGTAAAGTTAGGTCGCAAAAAAGGGGCCCGGCCCCAAACGTGAGTTGCCGTTTGGTTGCCGTGATTCTTGTGTCTCGTGTATCATGGAGGTAATGTTCCTAGTAAGTTTATGTACAAACCTAGCATCAGTCCCAAGTCTGTGGCGCAATCTGTTGACGCAGGGCCCAATTTTATGAGTTCAGGGTGTTGGCAATGTCCGCTCCTAATCTACCAAATCTCGAATAATTCAAAACAAATTCTGTAAATAGAACAGTGAATAGCTAGACGGATTTTGTCACGCATAATATCGAGTTTTAATGCGCCAAATTTAAAAAGATTAAAATTTAAAATTTAAGAAAAATCATTTATATATTGACTGAAATTCTTCCTATTGTATTGTATTTTCAGTTTCTACTGTCGAGACTGAAAATTCTCCTTAACTGTATTTAGAAACTGATTGTTAATCAATCCATTTCCTGACTTAATTTTATTTAAAAATTGATGGAAGGAGTCTAATTAATTTAAAATCCAAAATTCAAACTTGGTTCAACTTATTAATTCCTGTTTCAACTAAGAACATTTATCCAGCCGAAAACGTTCTATAAGTCAAAAATCTTGCAAAGTTTAAAAGAATTATATTAATGATTTATTATCGGTATTATAAAAAAAATTTTTAACAGCAATTCCATTTGACCTTTTAAAATTCCTTTAAACGACCATTTTTTTGTAATATTTCAGGGCTGCCACACAGTCACTAAAGTCACTTTTAGTCACTTTTTTTGCATGTCACTTTTTAAAGAAAAAGTCAATATAAATCACTTTTTTTTAATAAACAGTCACTATAAGTCACTTTTTAAAAGGAAAAGGTACGGAAGAAATTATTCAACTTGCCCAGGCTACGCCTGTAGCAGTAAGAGAATTGGGGAAACATCTGAGAAAAATCGAGTTGAAATTAATAAAACCCTGAAGACTGTAGAGAGAAGAGAAAAAATAATATTTTAGATTTTATCTCAAAAAAGGAAGGAAATTCTAAATAATATATATGTAGTTCGTGATTTTCAGGATTTAATTTTCAAATCCTAATTTTCAGGTTTTCAGGTTCGTACGCTAAAGCATTGTGGAAATGTGCAAAATAAATTCTGCAGTTTTGTGATAATTTTGTTTAGTTTTTGTAATCTACTTGTAATAAAATGAATTAAAATTTGTGTGATTTGCAAAATTTATTCTGGAAATTGCAACCTTGGTATTCATCACCAAATTCAGCACTAGAATTACTAATACTAAGTGTTACTCTGGACATAACAGACCTCTTTTTGTGCGAAAAATAGTCACTTTTTGTGATTTTTTTGTTCACAATTAGTCACTTTTAGTCACTTTTTAGATAAAATTGGTCACTTTTGTCACTTTTTTGAAGTACATTAGTCTGTGGCAGCCCTGAATATTTTCCCATATCTCAATTTTCTTGATATGAAATTTAATATTTTAAATTTTTTATCAATATTTTTCACGATTAAAATAAAACTACTTACCATATAAAAAATGCAATCTATCACTTGACTTGTCTTAAAAATTTTCATTTTCGTTAAATTTTTTTAACTTCAAAAATCTTATAAGATTTTCTTCTTGTAGAACAGATGCAATTAAGATTTTTATGTGTGGGGGATTTCATATCAAGTGAACACACTTTCGAAACCGATTTCATCCGATCGGACTCAAACTTGCACAAAGTTTAGACCTATTGATTAGTAGTTACCACACAAATTCTATCTAGTTCAAATTAAGATCTAGTTAAGATCTTCTAGTTCAAATTAAGATCTAATTATCTAAGATAATTAGTTCAATTAGATCTAGTTCAAATTTGAACTAGATCGGTCAAAAACTTGCCGAGTTGAAGGAGGTGGAATTTTAACATTTTGGTCAAACAGCCCCTGTTTCGGATCCATGTAACTAATAACCTATGTCATTTAGAAAATGTTGTCCAACACGTTTTCGACAGATTTTTATGCAATCTTTAAACAAAAAATATATAAATATTTTTTAATCCAAAATTTGACCGATTTTTTTGAAAATCAAAAATATTTTTGACTATCTCAAAAAGGGACGTTTTTTTTTGTATTTTTTTTAGCTCAATAGAAAGCTCAGGTCGTTTCCGTCCAGAACCTTGAGGTCCAAAAGTGGGCTGAGACTTGTTGATCTATCAAAATTAACAACAAGTATCTCGAAACACCCATGACGCTAGCTCTCGGATGTTGTTAGGTGGAGTCCATATCAAGTGATCACAAAACTTTTCGTGCTTGAATGGGATTTGCGTGTAATTTGCTGTAATCAGTCCTTTAGTAGTATAGAAAAATCATAATAAATGTAATAATAATTTTTGAAAAATTCCAAAAATTGGCAAGGATATGGGACTTTGAAATTTTTTGGACCTTTTGTCTGGCATCATCATATCTTTAGTTCTAATTAACCGATTCAGCTTTTTAAAGTCTCAAATTTTTTTTAACAAAACGTAATTTCATATAATAAAAAATTCAAAACGAAAAAAAATTTTTTTGTCTTCTTTGTGTAAACTCTAAAAACAAAAATCGCTTTTTTGAACAAAAGCAATTTTTTATTTTTTTTATTTTCCTAACAAATAAAGGTCTACATGTGTTTTACCAGTTCTGTAAATTTCAGCGTGGGCAAGTCAGTAGTTTAGGAGGAAAAAATTCAAATGCAACGTTCGAGAGCTAGCGTCGTGGGTGTTTCGAGATACTCGACGTTAATTTTGATAGATAAACAAGTCTCAGCCCACTTTTGGACCTCAAGGTTCTGAACGGAAAAGACCTGAGCTTTCTTTTGAGCTAAAAAAAATACAAAAAAAAACGTCCCTTTTTGAGATAGTCAAAAATATTTTTGATTTTCAAAAAAATCGGTCAAATTTTGGATTAAAAAATATTTATATATTTTTTGTTTAAAGATTGCATAAAAATCTGTCGAAAACGTGTTGGACAACATATTCTAAATGACTTAGGTTATTAGTTACATGGATCCGAAACAGGGGCTGTTTGACCAAAATGTTAAAATTCCACCCCCTTCAACTCGGCAAGTTTTTGACCGATCTAGTTCAAATTTTGTGTGGTAACTACTAATCAATAGGTCTAAACTTTGTGCAAGTTTGAGTCCGATCGGATGACATCGGTTTCCAAAATGTGTTCACTTGTTATGAAATCCCCCATATTTTAAAAACTTAAACAACTTTCAAAGAAACATCATACATATTTCTAAAAAAAATTCCTAATTTGGTCAACGCAACTAAATATTTGGTTGTTTGATTGATTCAATCAAATAAACGTATTGAACGTAACATATTATTTATTAGAAAATGATTTGGTTAATGTAACGAAATAGTTTGGTTGATTCAATCAAATACTTCCATTAACTGAACTAAATATACCGACGCAGATGACGCAATCCCATACTAGTTTAGTTGTCAGTTGGCATCGGAGAATTTGCAATCGTGTCGTGAAAGTGATTAAAAACGAGTGATACAGGCAACTGCAGATTTATTAACCCTCAGTTACCCCAGGGGATCAAAAGGGGACAGTATGTTTTTAGAAATAGCCTCGTTTGTATACGGCCCAGATAATACGGTCCGGACCCGGGGGGCAAAATTTTGAAGGTTCATAGTACACGCCTAGACACTCAGTCACTTTACTTCGGTCGATGACGTCGAGAGAGAAAGATTAAAAGTGAAAAGTGTTTCCTTTTGACCCCCGTGGGGTAAAAACGTGTGAAAAAGCGAACTGCAGAAAAATCGGAATAGGGCATGTATTACTTACCCGATCCCTACCTTACCGACATTTTTTTCTCTGTAACGCTACGTCTACATTTATTGAAATACCACATTGAAAATTTCTATATTTGAAGCAAAAGCCTTAAGGTACGTTTATCTGGTCCTAAATATTGACATTTAAAAAAAAAAATTTTTTTTAATTTTTTTTTTATTTTTATAAATTTTCAATTTGATATCTTTATAAATGTAGACGTAGCGTTATAGATAAAAAAATGTCGGTAAGGTAGGGATCGGGTAAGTAATACATGCCCTTAAATAAATTTCATTATAAGCAGTTTGTTTTAATACCAATAATTATAATATGATATATTATAAGTTTTTTGTGTAATATGTAGAAATGGAGACGCGTTCACGTACAAGAACGTACAATTACGAATTATCAGTCAACATTTCAGCAGCATTTTTGTTTAGCCGCATTAATTATGATTATCCGACGTTTCTTAACAATTTTCAGATTTTCATAAATTTTCACTTTTCAAAATAAATATGTTTTTTGGAAATGTAAAGAAGTATATCGCTTTTTGCTTTATCAAAAAAACTTGTCTTTGTTTTCCTTCTTTTTCTTACAATTTTTTTTCTGAATCATGTCGTCAACACAGTGATATCCCTTAATGAAAGCTAGTAATTAAAAAAAAAACATCAAATTTGACCAACTAGTATTCCATGAATACACGCTGTCCCCTTTTGACCCCGGTGGGGTAAGAATGGTTATGAAAATACGTGGGGTAACTGAGGGTTAAAAAACAGTGATCTGCACGTACCAATACACGGAAATTTTTGAATGTAAGATATAACTTTTAATTCATGCAGTTCACCAAGATTCATAGTATTTCGTATATGTATAAGGATTTATAGGATCAATACTGAAATTTTATTTTATCATAAATTAGATGTACATATGAGTAGAAAAACATTGCTCTTTCAGAGTTCTCCTTATACTAAATTATACCGAATCTCTTCTCTGCTGGTCTCCAAGACCTCACACATTACATTAGAGGACACTGAGAGACTTTTTGTTTGAATAAATGATAAAAATGAATGAGAATTTAGTATAGCATCGTTCAGAAATAGGGAAAACAGGGTTTGCGTATCAAAAATGATTATAGTTATTATCAGCCGGCAAAATTAATATTATTATTCGAAAGAGTGAAACCATCTTTTGAAGTTTCCATACAAAGCATATGAGAATCTCAAACGACTATATGAAAAATAACTCACTCCACCAAAAGATTTAACCTTTAGAATTAGGAACTAAATACACAAATTAAATACAATTATTGAATACAGAAACACGCTGTAACGATTCCTGGAGTGTTGGTCTTGACTTTAAGGTTCTGATATTGAGTAATGCTTATATTTAGTAGCTTATCGTGGATGTAAGACCTTATACCCTCTCATAGGCTGGAATCGTGGGAGTGGGACGGTTCCCAAGGGAGGCAAGTAAAGACGCAATAATTAATTAACAATGACAACTTTATTCAAACAAAAAACCAAAAAATAACAAGATAATATCGATTCTCGGCTACGGAAAGACTCGATATAAAAACAAATTTATTAATGATAAGAAAGACTCGATACAAACTAAATGTTATTCCTCGCAAACCGAGAAAACGATAAGTCTCTTGAAAATTGAATATGCAAGTTTATAATAATTGAAATCAATTGTTAACAAACAAAATAAAATCATCAACGCTTTCGCAAACCTAACAAATAAATCTCTTTCTTTCGCAGGCTAACTAAAAATAATAAGTCGCATAGGAACTTAACAAAAATCAAACTCCGAATAAATGAAATATGATACATTTGAG
>UCOK01016787.1:0-16292 GCA_900474325.1 Synergus umbraculus
TATATATATTATATATATAATAATAATAATAATAATAAATATGATATAAATAATTATTAAATATATCCCAGAAATTAATTTTTCACTTTTATAATTGATTATATTATTCATGATAATCCGCTTTCCATACCAATAGTACAATGTCACTCACTTTCAGTCTAAATCTTCTTTTCTTGTCTTTTCCAAATGAAATGAACTCGAAATTCAAAATTATATTTTTTAGTGAAAACAACACAATCTAGTCCTAAAAAACGGGGGAATCAGACGTAAAAAAGTGTTGATAACAATGATAGGATACATTCCTTGTCATATATTGAATAGTCAGAATATTATTATTAAAAATGTAATCAATGAATTATTGTTGTTCACACTCCTTGAAAATACGAAAGCATAAAAATTTAGAAACAATCAGCAAAAAAATGAAGCAAGGGTAACCACGTGTTTTGAGTTCGGAACAGGAACAAAAGCCACGTTCTTCGTTGGCGTCGCGTCGTTCACTGGTAAAACTTGAGCGCCGCGACGCTTTATGGGAATCTTCCCCTCCCCAACTTTATCAGTATTGGGCGCTGCGCGTTGCGATGCATGTTTATATCAACTCGATTCTTTTAGTTTATTATTTTTATCTTTTTAATTCTACTTTATTAAAAAGATAAAAAAATAAAACAGTGAAACATACTTTAAAAATACATTTTAATAGATATACTTTCTCTAAGAACATTTTTTCATCTCTCGAAATAAATTATATAAATGAATATCGAATTAAATTTGATAAATTACCGTGAATTGTAAGAAATAATATTTCAGTGTAAATAAGTAATATATTATAATGTAGACATTATGCAGGATTGATGAGATATCAAGAAATAATTTAAACTTCTGAATTCCAGCGAAATTCGAAACAAATGAGAGTTTGCGTTAAAGGAATCTGTCTTGCAGAAACTAATTGGGAATATGATTGATCTATTAATTAGCATTATCAACAACAGAGTTTCTCATTCTATTCATGGAGCGTTTGTCATTAATTGTTAAACCACAGGAAACTCAAACGAACAAGTGTGCGTGTGCCCACATTTACTATGGATTGTTATACCTGATTAGAATGTCCTTTAATAATGACAGATAATGACGGATAATACCGAAACACGCTTCGTTGATTACATCGTTCAATCACAGTAGTACGTTGATAATTTTTTATAACTTATAAAACTATTAGCAACTGTTGTTTCTTATTGACGTACGTGTTTCAATAATTTTTTTTAAATGAAAAGAAATTAACTGAAGGAATAGTCGTGAAATTTCATATAAAAATTCTTTTCGAAGGGAATATTGACTGGTTTTATTATTTGATTGAAGGCAAACATTTTTTTGGATGAAGGAAGCTTAATGCATCAAGTACATTTTCACAATCTAGTCGAATTGAAGATCTGCCAATCATATTATATATATTATATAGTAATGTTATTGCTCGACGATAGAAATTTACCCTCGAACTGAAATTGCCGTTCGTTATGGTACTTCAGCACCCTTTTCCACCATCGAAAATTTTCTTCTGTTTGCTCAGCCGCCTGATTGGACCTGCTGCTTCGTTCGTACGCAATTACGTCCTGACACTTCCCTCTTCACCAAACTCACCCCTATTGCTACCCCACGCCTTTTTACTGTACCTTCTGGATCTGATTTCCTCTCCTCATATACGAACATTCCTTTTTTCACGTTTACTATAATATTTCTTCCAAAAATTGTTTTCCAGTTAGAAATTCAGTATTACATATTATATATATTATACAAGAATTCTATTTTGATATTATATGATTTATTATATATTTTATTTCTCTAATCTCTTAAAATCTATGTTAAATTTCGTGAAAATCTGTAAAAATTCCATGAAACCTTTGAAAGCCTGTGAAATCGCTTGAAATTCGTGAAAATCTCTTAAAATTTTCAGAAACTTTTTGAAATTGTTTTTAATTTAATGATAACAATTAAAATCCCTTTTATGTCATTTAAAATCCATTAAGAGTTTAGAAGTATCTTGAAATTCCATGAAATCCTTTAAAATTCTCACAAAATCATTTAAATATCAGAAAAATCTCTCGAAATCACTTAAAATTATTAGACTTCTCATAAAATTCCTTAAAATTTCAGGATAATATTTCAAATTCCTTAAAACCTATTATAACTCTTACAAAGCTTTCAAAATCCCTGAAAATTTCACGAAATATCCTAAAATCCCATACAATTCTAGAAAATCGTTTTAATATACTAAAAATCTCTTGAATTTCGTAAAAATCACTTAAAACCGTTAAATATGTAATTCTTTATCTAATTTCAGGAATCTTCATGAGTTTTATAAAATTCCTTTAAATGCCTTTATTATCCTTCAAAATTTGGTGAAATTCCTTTAAATTTCGTAAATTGACTTGTTATTTTCTAAAATTACTTAAAATTACTGAAATCTACTGAAATTTTGTAAAATCTGTTTGGATCCATTCAAAGTTTTTAAAATTACTTAATATCCCATAAAACATCGTAAAATCCCTTAGAATTACTTAAATTTCCATAAAATATGGACAAATTCATTAAATTGATTTAAAATTCTACGAAATTTTATGAAATCCCTTAAAATTCCTGACAATCCCATGAAATCTCGTTAAATTCCTGTACAATATCTTAAAATCCCTTTAAAATCCTACAAAATCTGGTGAAATTCCTTAAAATTACTTAGAATTACTCAAAATCTCGTAAAGTCTCATTACCCATTGGGTAAAAAATTGAAAGAAGTTTTTAGAACGTCCTAAAAACGTCTTTGGTACATTGGACGTTTTTACGACATTTTTAGGACGTTCTAAAAACTTCTTTTAATTTTTTGCCTACTGAATATATCTCAAAAGTACTCAAAATTCCATGAAATTTGGTTAAATTCTTTAAAATTCTTGATAATCCAATATAATTTCACCAAATCCTTTAAAATTTCGGGAAATAAATGTTCTTAAAATTACTTAGAATCGCCCAAAATATCATGAAATCCCATAAAATTACTTTAAATCCCAATAAATCTCTTGAAATTAATGAAAATCCAATGAAATCTCGTAAATCCCTTGAAATGACAAAAGTCGTTAAAATAACTTAATATCCAATAAAAAATTGTAAAATCTCTGAAAATTACTTAAAACTCCATGCAATTTCGTAAAATTCTTTAAAATTTTATAAAATTCCTCGAAATGCTGTGAAATTACTTAATATTTCTAAAATCTCAATAAATTTCGTAAAACCCTTTTAAATTCCTGAAAATTTTTCAAGATTCCGTGAAATCTCATTAAGTCTCTTAAAATACCTTAAAATTCAATGAAATTTCATAAAATGTGTAAAAGTTTCTCAAATTACCTAAAATTCCACAAAATATATAGTCAAATTCCTTAAAATTACTTTATAATCCTTTAGAATCTTGCATAATTTTTCCCAAAAAAATGTGGAACTGGAAAAACTAAGGGATTTCAACAGTATGCAAAATAATTCAGAGATTTTAACTTTTGAAATACATATTAAAATTTTTAATTCCCATTCTAATTTTAGGAACCTCAATAAATTTGTAAAATCCTTTTAAATTCCTTAAAATTATTCAGAGTCCCATTAAATCCCATTAAAACCTTCAAAATATCTAAAAATCCAATGAAATTTCATGAAATCCCTTCAAATACCTTTAAAGTCTTTACACCGAGAAAAATAGTTTCTTCGTTTAAGAGGAAAATTCCTTTTATGAAATCCTCTCAAAAATGAGTATATTCCTCAATGAATTAGATTATTTTCCTTTACTTTTAAGAGGATTCCTCCTTATTTAAGAGGAATAATTTCTAGAATAGAATAATCCTTTAAAATTAAGAGCAAAACTTTATATACCATATTGTAGAGGAAAACTTGCATCAGAATAAGAGGAATCCACTTAAACGAAGAAAATATTTTTTTCGGTGTAAAATCACTTAAAATTACACAAAATATCGTTAAATCCTTTAAAATTATTTAAAATCACATGAAATCTCGTTAAATACTTTCAATTTCCTGAAAATCCACTGAAAACTCTTTATTACATTTTTAGATTCTTTAAATTTCTTTAGATTCTATAAAACCCCAATAACTGGTAAAATCCCTTAAAATTTTTGAAAATCAGAATAAATTTCATATGTATAAAATTCCTTGAAAAACCATCAAATCCTTTAATATTTCTATAAATTCCGTAAAATTCGTATTCTCTGTTTTAATAATCATTTTGAAAACGAAAATAGTCCAAAGATTGTTTTCAAATTCGCTACATTCACACAATTCGCGCAGTTTCTAATCCAATCAGGTTTTCGACAACAGTTTATTCGATATAATTGGTAACATCACTTTTTTAATGTAGGAAATCTTCCAAAAAAGAAAAATTTATCGAATAATGCAATATATCAGTATTGATATTGAATGCATTTGACATTTAATTGTATGTTTACTATCAACGCCGCGATAATGATGAGTCGCGCATTATAGATAAATTTACACACCGCAAATTATTATCAATGTTAATTATTGTTATTGCAACATATTGATTGGTGTTGACTTGTTCAATTAGCCCCTCCACTTTGCATCCTATTTGCATTCAATATATATATATATATATGATTTGTCTTTATCCATCAACAAATTTCTGCTTTATAGAATTATTTTAAATTTTGCAATATCTATAATGCATCTTTTTGTTGGGGAAAGACTTGGGTTGAATTGAATTTTTTTATACCTAACGAAAAAGTATTTTGCCTTTTTACAATCAATCATTGATATCCGTTCAGTTCGTGGTATCAGGATCGCCCCCGTTTGGTTCGTACGAAAGATCGTAAACGGGTTTTACAGTCACTGTAAATGTACATGAATATCTAAAATCTACATGCATCCCAGCTTGTTTCGTAGCATGAAGACATTTTATACTCTGTGGGTACCTGTCCGATCGTAAAGGTGACAGAGTTCCTTCTTAGATTACCTTGTAACTAAAACTCACTGTCAACTTCGGAAACCGAATTTTCATTATTCATTGTTCCAGTTAAGTAATCGATGAATTAATTAGGACTTGCTATTCGGATATTTCAGGTTGACGTATAAGGTTCAACATTGAAATGTTTAAATAGGAAATTTATTTCTGGAAAATGTATAAATCACGAAACTGAAGATTTCAATGTTTTCAATGAATGGAACCCTATTCGATGTCAAAAGACACAAAAAATAATTTTAACCCCGTACCATACTAGGATTAGCCCCAAATCATCCCCTAAGAACATAAAAAATCATAGCAATTCGCCTAACTTCGATACCTAAAATTGTATTCTTTTAAGTAGTTCTATTTGATAAAAAAAGAAGCAAAAAATAGTTTCATTAAACTTAAACCCTAGGTTCACCCTTAAAATCAACCCCCAAGCACAAAAAAATCATAAATCCCCTAAGTAAATACTTTTTTTTGTAGAAAGGACGAGACATAAAATATGATTCCGCTAAATGGTTCCATTTGATGTCCAAAGAAACCTAAAACAGTTTCATCCACCTAAACCACTAGGTTCACCCTCAAAATCAACCCCTAAGTACAAAAAAACTATTGTGATTCCCCTAACTTCAATATCTAAAGTTTTATCGTTCCATGTGGGTCCATTTAAAGTCCAAAGAAGCTTAAAACAGTTTCATTCATTTAAGCCTCTAAGTTTACCTTCAAAATCAACCCCTAAGTGTAAAAAAAATAATTTTTATTCCCCTAACTTCGAGACCTAAAATTTTATTGTTCCAAATTGATCCATTTAATGTCCAACGCAATCCAAAAGAGTTTCATACACCTAGCCCCGTATTTCACCCTCAAAATCAACCCTTAAGTACAAAAAAAAATCATTAAAAATTTCCAAAATTCGGGATCTCGAATTTTATCGTTCCAAATGTGTCCATTTAATGTCCAGAGAAGCCAAAAACAGTTTCATCTAACTAATTCCCTAGGTTCACCCTCCATATCAACCCCTAACCTTAGGCGTTGATTTTGAGGGTGAAGCTAAAGAATTAAGTGGATGAAACTGTTTTTGGCCTCTTTTAATATTATATGAACCCACTTGAATTGATAAAATTTTAGTTGTGGAAGTTTGGGGATTTTAAATGATTTTTTTTGTACTTAGGGGTTGATTTTCAGAGTGAACCTAGGAGCTTAGTTGGATGAAACTATTTTTGGCTTCTAAGGACGTTAAATGGACTCATTTAGAACGATAAAATTTTAGGTCTCGATGTTTGGAGATTTTTAATGATTTTTTTTACTTAGGGGTTGATTTTAAGGGTTAACCTAGAGGCTTAGGTGGATGAAACTTTTCTGAGCATCTATTGACATTAAATGAACCCACTTGGAACGATAAAATGTTAGGTCTCGAAGTTTTGAGATTTTTAATGATTTTTTTTTACTTAGGGGTTGATTTTGAGGGAGAACCTAGAGACTTAGGTGGATTAAACTTTTCTGAACATCTTTTGACATTAAATGAACCCACTTGGAACGATAAAATTTTGGGTTTCGAATTTTGGAGACTTTTAATGATTTTTTTTTACTTAGGCGTTGATTTTGAGGGTGAAGCTAAAGAATTAAGTGGATGAAACTGTTTTTGGCCTCTTTTAATATTATATGAACCCACTTGAATTGATAAAATTTTAGTTGTGGAAGTTTGGAGATTTTTAATGATTTTTTTTACTTAGGGGTTGATTTTAAGGGTTAACCTAGAGGCTTAGGTGGATGAAACTATTTTTGGCTTCTAAGGATGTTAAATGGACTCATTTAGAACGATAAAATGTTAGGTCTCGAAGTTTGTAGATTTTTAATGATTTTTTTTACTTAGGGGTTGATTTTGAGGGTGAACCTACAGACTTAGGTGGATGAAACTTTTCTGAGCATCTTTTGACATTAAATGAACCCACTTGGAACGATAAAATTTTGGGTTTCGAATTTTGGAGACTTTTAATGATTTTTTTTTACTTAGGGGTTGGTTTTGAGGGTAAATCTATGGGACTAGGTGTATGAAACTGTTTTGGATATCGTTGGACATTAAATGGACCCATTTGGACGATAAAATTTTAGGTCTCGAAGTTTGGGCATTTTTTATGATTTTTTTTTGTAGTTAGGGGTTGATTTTTAGGGTAAACCTAGAGGCTTAGGTGGATGATTCGGTTCTGAGTATCTCTTGACATTAAATGAACCCATTTGGAACGATACAATTTTAGGTCTCGAAGTTTGAAGATTTTTAATGATTTTTTTTTTGTATTTAGGGGTTGATTTTGAGGGTGAACCGAGAGACTAGGTGTATGAAACTATTTTGGATTTCTTTGGACATTAAATGGACCCATTTGGACGATAAAATTTTAGGTCTCGATGTTAGGAGAATCACAATGATTTTTTTACACTTAAGGGTTGATTTTAAAAGTGAACCTAGGGGTTAAGTGAATGAAACTATTTTAAGCTTCTTTGGACTTTAAATGGATCGACATGGAATCATAAAATGTTATTTCTCAAAGTTAGGGGAATCACAGTGATTTTTTTACACCTAGGGGTTGATTTTGAGGGTGAACCTAGGGAGTTAAATGAATGAAACCGTTTTAAGCTTCTTTTTTCATAAAATAGAACTATTTAAAAAAAATAAAATATTAGGTCTCAAACTTAGGGGAATTGCTACGATTTTTTATGTACTTCGGGGATGATTTCGCACTAATCCTAATATGATAGAGGGTTGAAACTGCTTCATGTGTCTCTTGACATCGAATGTAACCATTTATCTCATTCACATTTTATCTCTCGTCCTTTTTATAAAATAATAACGCTTTATTGACGTAAACGTTAAAAACTTCATGTCATTTCAGAAGTGATACATAACATCCCTATTTTGTGTTTATAAAAAAACACCTTAAAATACTTTCTTAAAAGTTGGACGTTCTAACGTCTAGATACTTTATAAGAAATCCTTCATCTTAAACTTGGAGAGTAAACACTCTCCGAATTGAGGAAAGAATAAAATTGAGGATATCCTGCAGATGGCCCTCTCCCATTGCTCTTTGTTTCTCGAAATACAAACAATCCTAAAATCTCATAACCATTTTTTACTCCGTCTTGATCCTCTGCAGTTTTTGTCAAAAAACACTTTAAGCTTGTTTACGTTTCTGCAGAGATTTTTGATCAAGAATGCACATAATTCGTTTAATGTCTGACAGATATTGTCTCTGTTAAACCAGAAACATAGGCAGGGGTGCTTGAGTGGGTGCCGCAAAAGTTTTGGCAAATTGCGAAACTTGTCTTATATTATTTTCAGTTGCCGGACACTGTCCAATCATGTGTTGGGGGTGCAGAACTCGCAATGATCGTGGCAAACCCTCCAGGGATCTTGAGCTCCACTTCCATAGTGAGTCCAGTTCGTCGAGTGGTTTGCTCTCTTTTATATAGACGAGATCCCTCGTGCCATTCTTACCCACTAAGAGTCTCACCCTCTGTCGCGTCTACCACTCTAAGTAGCAGGAAGGAGTTCTTTTATAACTTTTGGATCGTGCAACCTCCTCCTTCTTCCTGCTATTTCCCTCGCCCACTCCTCATTTCCTGTTCGTTCCGGACTCGGAGGAAGAGTCGCGCCAACTTAGCTGACGTACATCTTTAATTAAATAATACTATTCAGCAACCTGCACAACCGATCCATCTTCCGACCCGTTGTCTCTGCATTCGCTTCCAAGTTTAATTCTCTTTTTTATTTTTTATTTTTTATTTTTTTTCTGTTTTTTATTCTTATCCTTTTTTTTTGTCTCTAGGCGAATCCTGAGGATATAAGTTAAAAGAGAGTGTTAAATCTACCAGCATTTCTTTAGAAGGGATGAAATTAAGAAAGAGAGTTGCAGATATTGTACGTTCTTGGGAAATGGAGAAATAATACAGTGGGATTGAAATTGCTTCAATTGAAAGAAATGCGTTTTGTTGGGAGCGAATTTATTCAAGCGTGGTTTTATTATAAATTAAGGAAATTTTTGTGTTGCGGAAAGTGGTATTTATTTCGGTTGATGAATTTTTGATTGATTGCATTGATTTCATTTTCATTGATTTTATTGATCCGCAAGAAAATAAGTACTTGGTATACCGAATGCTTCGAACTAGTCATGCATATTTTCTTAAGGGCATGTATTACTTATCCGATCCCTACCTTACCGACATTTTTTTCTCTGTAACGCTACGTCTACATTTATTGAGATACCACATTGAAAATTTCTATATTTGAAGCTAAAGCCTTAAGGTACGTTTGTATAGTCCTAAATATTGACATTTTGTAAAAAAAAATTTTTCGAAAAAGTTTTTTTTATTTTTACAAAAATTTAAGATCAGACAAACATACATTAGCATATTTTCTTTAATTTTATAAATTTTCAATTTAAAATCTTTATAAATGTAGACGTAGCGTTACAGAGAAAAAAATGTCGATAAGGTAGGGATCGGGTAAGTAATACATGCCCTTAAGGGGTGACACCACCCTGACGCTCGGAAAAATAGGTATGAAAATAAAAATTTTTTTGGACGCAGTTAATAAGTATATAAAATAATTGTTATTTTGCACATTTACATAGTAGTTTTATGAATAATTTGAAATAATAGCGAATAAAAAAACTCAAAAATGACGGAGATATGCGTTTTTTACGAAACTACTTTTTTTAAATTGGTGTACACGATATCTCAAGATCCACTCAACCGATTTTGTTCAAATTTACAACAAGTATTCTTTGCAATATTAGCTATCGTGTGACATAGGGAAAATTGAAAAAAAAAATTTTGTAGAAATGACAGATGTTTGAAAAAAAAAATCTCTAATTTTTATCGAAATTTTGAGTTTAAAAATTCATAACTTATTAACACGGCATCCAATCAAAAAAATTTTACGTCACACGATGGCTAATATTAAATCAAGTGTAAATTAATATTAATTGTAAATTTGAACAAAATCGGTTGAGTGGATCTTGAGATATCGTGTACACCAGTTTAAAAAAAGTTACGTAAAATTTCATGAATTTTTCTGGGAATTTTAAAAGATTTTAAAGTTTGTCATGGAATTTCAAAAGGTTTCTAGGAATTTTTCGAGATTTTCATGAATTTTAAGGGCCAACGTAATAATTTGTTATATTTTATTTCTCTAATCTCTTAAAATATATGTTACTTCGTGAAAATCTCTAAAAATTCCAAGAAACGTTTGAAAACCTGTGAAATCGTTTAAAATTCGTGAAAATCTCTTAAAATTTTCAGAAACTTCTTGAGATTCTTTAAAAATCAAAGACAACAATTCAAATCGCTTTTATATCCTTTAAAATCCATTAAAAGTATTAGAAATATTTTCAAATTCCATGAAATCCTTAAAAATTGCACACAAATTTTCAAACTCGTAAATCTTCTGAAATCCACGTTAAAATTCATGAAAATCTCTAAAAAATCCTAGTAAACCTTTTGAAATTCCATGACAAACTTTAAAATCTTTTAAAATTCCCAGAAAAATTTCATGAAATTTTACGTAACATTTAAAATCTCTTTATATGCTTTATACCCCTTAAAAATATTACATAGAAATAAGCTGAAATCTTATCAAATTCCATGAAATCCCATACAATTCTACAAAAACGTTTTAATATCCTAAAAATCTGTTGAATTTCGTAAAAATCACTTAGAAATCGTTAAAAATCCACATAAAAACCTTCAAAATCATTAATTTCTTGAAATCTATGTCAAAATTACTGAAAATCTCTAAAAATTTCTAGCAACCTTTGGAAATTTCTCAACTCTTCAAATCTCCTCAAATCATTAAAGATTTCATCAAATTTCATGAAATTCTTGAAAGTATTACAAAATCTTTTATAAATTAGAAGTTTTTTTTTTGAAACCCCTTATTTGACGAAAACCTTCCAAATCTTTGTAAATTTTACAAAATCTTTTAAAAATATTAAAAAGCACATAAAAACCTTAAAAATCATTAATCTCTCTTGAAATCCATATCAAAATTAGAGAAAATCTCTAAAATTTTCTAGCAACCGCTGGAAATTTCTCAACTCTTAAAATCTCTTAAAAAATCATTAAAGATTTCACCAAATTCCATGAAATCGTTAAAAATATTACAAAATCTTTTATAAATTAAAAATGTTTTTTAAAACCCTTAAAATTTGATGAAAACCTTCGAAATCTTTGTAAATTCTACAAAATCTTTTAAAATTCATTAAAAACTTTGAAATTTCTCAATAAAACTCTCTATAAAGTTTTAAATTCCTTATTTCATCAAATTCTATGAAATCCTGAAATATATTACAAAATTTCTTATATATTAGAAATATTGTTTGAAACCCCTTAAAATTTGACGAAAACGTTCGAAATCTTTATAAATTCTACAAAATCTTTTAAAAATATTAAAAAGCACATAAAAACCTTAAAAATCATTAATCTCTTGAAATCCATATCAAAATTAGAGAAAATCTCTAAAATTTTCTAGCAACCGCTGGAAATTTCTCAACTTTTAAAATCTCTTAAAAAATCATTAAAGATTTCATCAAATTCTATGAAATCCTGAAAAATATTACAAAATTTCTTATATATTAGAAATATTGTTTGAAACCCCTTAAAATTTGACGAAAACCTTCGAAATCTTTGTAAATTCTACAAAATCTTTTAAGAATCATAAAAAATTTTTGAAATTCCTTAATAAAACGCCCTATAAAGTTTTACATTCGTTATTTAAATCCCACAAAATACATATTTTAAAAGTCATAAAAGTACCTTGAAGTCCGATTGAAATCTGATTAAAGTCGTGAAAAAATTCTAAAAATTCCCAAAAACATCTTGAAATTCTTTAAAATTCTACGATAATATTTAAAATCCCATTACTCCCATGCAATCAATAAAAATTCCATAAAATTCCCTTAAAATTCCTAGATTTTCAATATATGTATTTCGAGTTTAGACTCGTGACAAAATTATTATTATTATTAACGAAACCAAATTCAAAATTTCAAATTTAATTCTCGCGGAATTTATGGTTCGGTATAAGTATCGATTTATCGAAAATCCTTAAAAATATTACAAAATTTTTTATATACAGAATTGATTGCTCCGAGTAATTTTACTGATACCATTATTTTCTTGATTCCAGCAATTCGTTTTCTTAAAATAAACTCTTATTAATTTATCTGAAAAATAGAATCGACGCAATTACATAAGTTTACTTCAACCAAATTGAAGTAAACGTGAAATCAATACCTTTTTCCTTATTTATTTCGGTTGATGAACCTATGATTAATTGAATGGAATTCTTGGAAATGGTGATCAAGGTGATTTCAAAGGATTTCATGGGACTTGGCTTAACTCGTCAAATGCAATACGAATTAATAACCACGCTTAATTTCGAGCTGGTAATTAAATTTTCCATCAAAGAAAACCTCAAACATAATTATCAAATTATAGATTCCAATCTATCCGTGAAATTTCGGGTTTGTCCCACTTCTCTTTATCGTTTCCTGGGCAACCAAATCTGTTCATTAGCATTCCGCAGTTAACAGGAACTTCAAAACCGGGGTGTGGCAATTAATTACGAAGGCAGTGATATAGTGTAATCTAATATCATAAATAATAGTGACTCCCAGACTACCGTACAGTCGAGTCATTATTTATTCGAAGTGAATTCTCATACCAGTCGCTTCTACCCAATCCCCTTTTCACCCCCCTCCCCTGCCAACCCCCTTTTTCACCTCGTACTCTTAACTGATAACTGAACATCGCTCATTGGCCTGATGGTGAGTGTGAAATCGTTGCAAAATTTAATAATAAAACCTAATGGGGAACACAAATGTTAATTGGTGCAACACTCTGGTTTCGCGATCGCTTCGCTGATAATTCTGTTACGCTGTATTCGCATGTGCATTCATAATTGCGTAACAGGGAGAAATTTCACGCTTTCATTTATCAATTTTCGGCAGGGAGTGCGACCAGTACGCATTATTATTAATTGCAAAATTAGTAGATCATGTGCTTCACATAATTTCGAGAGATTTTATATATGTATGCACGCAAAAAAGAGTTTTCGCGTAAAAGGCACAAATTACCATTTTTTTTTCGAAAATCGATATAAATGTTAAATACTACTGTTTTTATTTTGATTTTTTGCCACTTTCTCAAAATTACTATGCAAATCATAATTCTAAGCCAGTAGCATAGCTGAAAATACCATCTATTCTAAAAAGATGATTGAGTCGAAGTCGAAATATCGTAACGCCTATTCCGCACTCCTGATTCGTCGTTTAAGTATCGATAGTGATTTTCGACAATCGATACTTGCCGAATCGTAAATTACACACGTGAATTTAATTTGAAATTTTGAATTTGGTTTCGTTAATAATCATTTTGTCACGAGTCTAAACTCAAAATAGGTACATTGAAAATCTAGGAATTTTAAGGGATTTTTATGAAATTGTTTAAGATTTCATGGGAGATAATGGGATTTTAAATGTTATCGTAGAATTTTAAAGGATTTCAAGAAGTTTCCGGGAATTTTTAGAATTTTTCACGACTTTGATTGGATTTCAATCAGACTTCAAGGTAATTTTATTACTTTTAAAATATGTATTTTGTGGGATTTAAATAAAAAATTTAAAACTTTATAGGGAATTTTATTGAAGAATTACAAAAGCTTTTTTTATGATTTTTAGATAATTTTGTAGAATTTACAAAGATTTCGAAGGTTTTCGTCAAATTTTAAGGGTTTTCAAGAAATTTTTTGATTTTCAAAAAATATAGTGGACTTTTTATGAGATTTCTAATGATTTACATAAAAGTATTTCAAGAGATTTTTCTGATTTTTAAGAGATTTTGTGAAATTTTAAAGCATTTCATGGAATTTGATAAGATATCTAATAATTTTAAGGGATTCTAAATGTGAAAGAATTCAAAGAGGTTTCTAGGAATTTTTAAAGATTAAAAAATTTATATTTAAAAGATTTCTAAAAATTGCGAGGGATTTTATGTAATTTTTCGATATTTCTAATAATTTTAAAGGTTTTCAAGAGATTTTTCTGATTTTTAAAAGATTTTGTGAAATTTTAAAAGATTTCATTGAATTTGATAAGATATCTAATAAGTGTTAAGGGATTTTTAATGTGAAGAAATTTCAAGAGATTGCTAGAAATTTATAAAGATTTTCACTAATTTTAACATGAATTTCCAGAGATTAATTATTTTGTAAAATTTTAAGAGATGTTAAAAGCTTTGTAAGAGTTTTATGAGGTTTTAAAGAATTAAAAATATTATCACGAAATTTTAAGGAATTTTATGAGATTTTGTGAGAATTTTATAAGATTTCTATATAATATTTTTAAGGGATATAAAAGAGATTTGAATTGTTATCATTGAATTTAAAAGAATCTTCATAAGTTTCTGAACATTTTAAGAGATTTTCATGAATTTTAAGCAATTTCACAGTTTTTCAAAGGTTTCTTGGAATTTTCAGAGATTTTCACGAAGTTTAACATAAATTTTAAAAGATTAGAGAAATAAAACATAATAAATTATATAATATTGAAAAAGAACGTAAATGGGCGCGCGGAGCGCGTGTTCGTTCTTGTCTATTCTAAAAAGATGATTGAGTCGAAGTCGAAATATCGTAACGCCTATTCCGCACTCCTGATTCGTTGTGTAAGTATCGATAGTGATTTTCGACAATCGATACTTGCCGGATCGTAACTCCCGCGTAAATTAAATTTGAAAGTTTAAACTTGAAATTTTGAATTTGATTTCGTTAATCATCATTTTGTCACGAGTCTAAACTCGAACTACATTGAAAATCTAGGAATTTTAAGGGAATTTTATGGAATTTTTAAAGATTTCATGAAAGATAATGGGATTCTAAATGCTATCGTAGAATTTTAAAGAATTTCAAGAAGTTTCTGGGAAGTTTTAGAATTTTTCATGACTCTGATTAGATTTCAATCGTACTTCAAGGTACTTTTATAATTGTAAAATATGTATGTTGTGGGATTTAAATAAGGAATTTTAAACTATATAGGGTATTTTATTGAGAAATTTGAAAAGATTTTTATGAGTTTTAAAAGATTATGTAGAATTTACAAAGATTTCGAAGGTTTTCATCAAATTTTCAGGGTTTTAAAAAATATTTCTAATTTATAAAAGATTTTGTAATATCAAAATCTAATCTAATATCAAATTTAATGATTTGATTTGAGTGCTATGGGTCCAAACCATAGCACTCCTTTTCTTCTACTATACTCTTCTCAATTCTGCTTCTTATTCCTTTTTCTCCCTCTTTTTCCCCCTCTGACACTTTTTCCATCGGCATATCCTTGAAATCCAGAACTTGAGTAAAACTTTTCGCCAGAGAGATTCTATTTATTCACACAACTTCCTTAATTTCAGTTCAATTGTTGTTGCTGATTGTCATCTTTTAGAAATTGAAGAGAGTACTCGAATTATACTTTAATACACTTTTATTGACTCTTTTTCACGAATTTATTGAGTCACGATTTATTGATTGAATCGGACTTTAAGGTACTTTTATGACTTTTATAATATGTATTTTGTGGGATTTAAATAAGGAATTTAAAACTTTATAGGGAATTTTATTGAGGAATTTCAAAAGCTTTTTATGATTTTTAAAAGATTTTATAGAATTTACAAAGATTTCAAAGGTTTTCGTCAAATTTTAGGGGTTTTAAAAAATATTTCTAATTTATAAAAGATTTTGTAATATTTTTAAGGATCTCATGACATTTGATGAAATCTTTAATGATTTTAAGAGATTTTAAGAGTTGACAAATTTTCAGAGGTTGCTAGAAATTTTTAGAGATTTTCACTAATTTTATTGGATTTCAAGAGACTAATGATTTTGAAGGTTTTTATGCGGAGTTTTAACGATTTTTAAGTGATTTTTACGAAATTCAACAGATTTTTAAGATATTAAAACGATTTTGTACAATTTTATGGGATTTTAAAATATTTTGTGAAATTTTAAGGGATTTTAAAATCTTTATAAGAGTTTTATGAGGTTTTAAGGAATTTGAAATATTATCCAGAAATTTTAAGGAATTTTACGAGATTTCTAATAATTTTAAGTGATTTTGAGAGATTTTTCTGATATTTAAATGATTTTGTGAGAATTTTAAAGGATTTCATGGAATTTGATAAGATTTCTATGTAATATTTATAAGGGATATAAAAGACATAAAGATATTTTAAATTTTACCGTAAAATTTTA
>UCOK01016789.1:0-13501 GCA_900474325.1 Synergus umbraculus
TTGCTAAGTTCTTCATAAATAGGCTTGATAGCTGATGAAACTTCACTTGGTAATGGATCGTAGTCGTGTTTGTATGATGAAAGAGTGTTCATTGCTGAAGCACGCTGCCAAGTGCACCATAAGTTAGGGTCCTTTGGACATTTATCGTGCTGTGGATTTTTGTCAGTGGAGATATAATGAAAATAAGTTGCCCATATAGCGTCTCTCATATTTTGCACCGAAAAGCAGTTTCTTCTTATAGCTAGGCCATAATAAACTGTTAACTTATCAATCAATTTGCCAGTAAGTTTGCCTTTGCCAGATAGAGTTTTTTTTCTAATTTTTTTACCGGTCTTGGTTTTTGTTTCTTCAACATTTTTATTGACCAAATCACGTAAGCGCTTGCCCATCCTCTTCTGCACATGTCCTATGCATTCTTTTTTATTTATAATAAAATCGTCGCAGCTGCTCCCGTATACCTGCGAAGCACTGCACTGACCTGGCCTGACGGGCGGAACTTCCGAAAGGTCTATCTCTTAGAATTTTACTCGGATCGATTTGAAATTTTAGGAGAATATTCTAAACATGTTGTACTATTTAATAAGACAAAAAATCGATTTTTTGAAATTTCCAAACCTACCTAACCCCTTAACCTTACTCCCCTCCCTAAAAGAATAGTTGTAATCAGTCAAATAAATAAGCGATTTGTATTTCTATTTCAGGACAAAGATTATCCGCATCTGATAAAGAAAACATTCCTGGATCTGGAACTTACGAACAGCTAGGTTACATTTATTCGAAACTTGCCGGTTTCGTCAAAATAGAGAGAGACAAGGAGGTAAATAGTCTTGAATTCTTTTATCCAAATTCAGCCAAATCCCGATTAAAATTTTTTTTTTGTAAAATATGCATGAAACGTTTTATTTTCAAGGCATGCATTGCCCAGAAAGTAAAACAATTCTAATAGAATTTTACGAATATTTTACTTTTTTTTAACCGCTAACCATGCACACTTTGAGCAAGGATTTTTTGTAGCCGCTATGCCTGCGAACTTGAACCAAGATTTCTTTTTTCATCGCTGCACATGCGCTTTTTGATTCAAAGCTTCTAAAAATTTCGTAAACCAAGTATTATCCAAATTTTATAATTTATCAAAAATTTTATAAATTAGAGTAAATTGGGCACAGCATGAAATCCCTTATAATTAAAAAATAAATTTTTGAAAAAATTATGAAAACAGAAAATTCTTATTCAAGAAAAGCTGTTATATTTTATTGTTTTATATTTAGTCAAAAAGTAATATTCTTATTTCAGTGACCTCTAAAAATTTTGATTTACTCTGTAACAAAGATATTTTACCTAGATGTGGCAAGAATCAGGAGTAGGGACGCCGAAAATCTATATCGACGTTCTAATTAGCAAAGTAGCTAACTCCAGTTTTGTAAATTTTTCAGGAGAGACAAAAAAATGTTTCATTAATACACTGGAGCGCCACAGTTAGACAATTTTCGAACTAGAAAATTTGAATTACGCGCGTACAAAGTTCAGAGCATATAGAGAATGATATTTCTCAACAGAAAATACAAAAAAACGATTTTCAAAAAAAGTGGAGTTAGATACTTTTCTACTGAGAACGTCGATATGTCATTACTTTCGAAGGTGCTGCCCTCTTCACCTTTTCATTGTTTCCATCATGAAGTAGTATAAGGAGACATATCTAAGGCTGGGAACCCGATTTGGATTAATCGTACACGGAAAGAAAAATCGGGGGTTTGGCGCAAGAGAGTTCATGGTATTAACGCATGGACTATTTATCAGGCGCATATCGCAGGCGCCTCTTGCTTTTTTTCCTAAGATTTCATGAGTTTTAAGCAAGACATGCGCTGTTGCCCTAAACACACGAACGTATTTGCGAAGATCCCACGAGTTAGAGTAGCGTAATAGCAAGCGCTGCTGTGCTCCAATACCGTAAGTTTAGCCGAGAGAAATTTCGCGGTATTAGAGCACAGCAGCGCCTTGCTATTAACTTAAGTAACTCTTGGAATTTTTGCATGTGACCTGTGCTTATTTTCCGTAGAGTTGCATCGTGCGATTAATGGATGCATCCATGAATATATTACAAGAGAAATACCTTGCTATTAAAGCATAACATGTGTTCACGCACTAATGCCTAGATTTTTCTTTCCGTGTAGGTTTTCGGAATAATTCGTGCAGCTCCGAAGTAAATGACTGCGTCATGACTCCTTGGAAACAGTAGAAACAGTAAAAGACTCCTAGCCTCACTATCTGCCACAATTTACATAAACTTCTATTTTTAATGCATATTGCGGCCACAGAGGCGCTGAGGTATCTTAAAGGTATGTGTTACTTACCATATGAGCAAGTTTTTAAACCCGGGTTTTTTTCTACAATTTTTACATTTTCAAAAAAATTATAGTCAACATCCGTCAAGAACGAGAACACGGACGGATGTTGACTAAAATATTTTTGAAAATGTAAAAATTGTAGAAAAAAAACCCGGGCTTAAAAACTTGCTCATATGGTAAGTAACACATGCCCTTAAGTTCAATTATTCTACTTTACGACTACACGAAATATTCCAAAACTGTCAGACATTTTCAATGGCTTTGATATGTCTCTTTATACTACTTCATAATTTCCATGGAAACAGCGTCTAGGAAAAATATCTTTGTGTGTAACAAATACAGACTAACTTCATCCCGGTATGAAACAATAATCCGCTCGAGCGTTTTTGAAAATCCATCAGAAAATCGGGTATTCAATAACGCAACCTATAGCATACAATGATAATAATAATGTTTTATTCAGATTAGTAGAATCGAAGTGCACAGTGTAATGGAGCAAAGCATTGTGCCTGCACCAGGAGATATAATAACTGCAATGGTAACACTTGTCAATCAAAGGTTCTGTAAATGTACAATAAAATGTATTGGAGACATAGTGCTAACTAGACCTTACAGAGGGATTTTACGTAGAGAAGATGTGAGAGCAACAGAAAAAGATAAAATAGAAATGTACAAATCTTTTCGATCAGGTGACATCATTCTCGCAAGAGTTGTATCCTTTTTAATCAAATTAATAACTACGGATAATTGCGAGGAATATCTTTTTATTTTTTTTAATTGTACACATTTTACGAATAGGTATATTTAAAAATGTTTTGTTTTCAAATCTTTAATTGATCTGTTATAAAATCAAATATTTTTTCATGAACCTTTATTTAAGGCTGATGCAATTTGAAAAATATTCATGTAGAGAAACTCGAATTCCAAGGGCGCGACTAACATGGGGATCTGGGTGTCAGAACACTCAGACAGTAATTCGAGTATACCTACTTGCAATATGCGTGGATTGGATTTTTTAAAAATGCGGATTCAACAGTCGTCTTTCTGAATTGAAATGATGTACTTCAATCGGTCTTTTAAATTTAGATGGTTTTATCAGAAAACTCCGATTGAAAAGAAACTTTTTCATTCTTTTTAGGCATTTTTTAATCTGTTCGAAATTTTGTGGGTTATGTTGCCATATTTTTCATCAAATTTTCATTTTCTTTAAACCGTTGACTAATTAAACAAGCTATGTACTGGAAAATCAGAATTTAACATATATTCTTCTTTCAAGAATTTAAAACATAAATAAGTTAAGTTTTTAATTATAAAGTAAATTAAGCTTTAAATAAACTCTTTGCTAAATTTTTAATCCGAAATAATTTGAGAATGCGGATTCACGAAAGCCTCAGATCGGTTCAAATTTTCTAATCGGTTTTTTATTCCTGAGTAAACGCATTTTTTGAGGGTTTGGAATCCGTTTTTTTTTAATTCTTTTTTTATTTAGTTTAAATGTTTAGGGTGGCTTCGACACCCACTGTTTTGAGATACTTGTTGTGCGCCTGTTTAATTCTGTCAACTTTTCAATAGGATTTGGTATTTGGATTTTCAAGGGACAGAAGGGCAAATTGATCGATTTTTGGAAGCACACTGTGAGAAGAAAAGGTGTAGAACATGTCAAGACTCACTAGTTTTTCGATAAAAGAAATATATTAGGCGATGGGAAAAATTTAAGAGCATATCATCTTCAAAACATTTTGAAGCTTAACTCCTCCAATTTTCATGTAAAAATGTTCAGAACTTTGTCTTTTGGAGCGAATTGAAAATATTTATTAAATTTTGTTTTTCAAAAAATCGAGTTTTTCCTCTTTCTTTCAGAAACAGTAAGAGATACAACTACATTGTAAGAGAATAAAAGATGCGCCATAAAATTTCCTACAAAGTCATATATTTTAAAAATTTTATTTTCGAAATCGATTTTAAAGACACCAGGGGCCAACGCGAACGGCCATGTAAATTTATGTACCCTTAAAGAATCCAGCGGCTCAAGTGTCGACTTAGGTGCTGTCGATCAGGTACGGTCGAGTCCCTAGGTCGGTCCAGGTTAGGCTTGTTACGAGCCGACGAAACCTTTGGTTAAATTTACGGTCATAGTTGCACCAGGTAGTCGTACGTTTAATGAATCTCTTGAATCGCGACTCCGAGCATCTTTTACACATGGAGAGAGAAAACGTGCATTTGACGTACGAATATTTTCGTGCTTCGAATGTTTGGCTTAAGGGCGTTGGATAATCGGGACTTGTAACTTTTTTCGGGTGTCCCCCATTTTTATTACGACCCTATACTCTGAAACGCACGAGAAAAGATATGGGGAGTTTGAAAGACACAACTTGAATGCTTTTTTATAAACAGAACACACACTGTAAATCAAAAAACGTGATGTAAAAAATTTTTGACGGAAATAAACTTTATTATTACGACGCGAATTTCACGCCCTGATGCGAAATAAGAAAGGAATATACTTATAAAATTTTCGTCAACTAGATGATGAAAGGCGCCAGGTGATGAGGTAGGACGGCAAGGGAAGTCGATTTAGTAGCGCGCTCAGGGGGCTATAGCGATAATTGTTTGTAGTAGAAAATTTCGGTCGGTAATTTCATCGTCTAGTTGACGAAAATTTTAAAGTATATTCCTTTCTTCTTTCGCATCGGGTCGTGAAATTCGCGTCGTAATAATAAAGTTTATTTCCGTCAAAAATTTTTTACATCGCGTTTTTTTGATTTACAGTCTGTGTTGTGTCTATAAAAAAACATTCAAGTTGTGTCTTTCAAACTCGTTAACTTAATTACTTAAAAACATATAGATCGAATTTCCTATACCATATTACTTAGTTACCAATGACAGAAGCACATACTTATCAACTTAGTACGGCCGAAAATGAACTAGGTGTCGTCATAGCTCACAGTGAAGAAGGTAGGTGCATATTAAACGCCGTCTATCCTTTTCTATCTATTTTTCAATACATATATACATATTATAACCTTTGAACTTTTTTAAATTAGTATTAGTGTTAATTTTCAATTTAATATTAAACCAAAAGGTTACGGGTAATTTAATTTAACCTACACTGTTAGAAATTTATAGCAAAATTCTCCGTAACATGTCACTGGAGCTTTATGCTGTTACCGTAACAGAAAATTCTGTTACGGTTTAGAAATTTCTGTTACCTGGTAACTGCATAAAGCTCCAGTGATACTGTAACAAAAAATTGTGTCACGGGTTCAGAAATTTATCCTATGTGTCAGAATTTCTCATGAGTGTGTATGTATGTGTGTATGTGTGTCACGATCCAGCAATTTCTGGAAAACGCGTAGAGATAAATTGATGAAATTTTGCATAGTTATTCCACTATATACCTAGTTGAATTTCTTATAAAGGTTTAACAAAATATTTAATTTTACAAGTTTTATGTACTTTTATAATTTTCGTAAAATACATTTTTCCGCTATAACTTCTCAAATATTGTGAGGTGCAATGAATATGCCCCAAATTCTATTTTCCCTAAAATTTATTTTACCAAAAATCAGTTGATCGAATAGCAATTTGCTATAATTTTTATACTTCCGAATTATCGTTTGACATAATTTTTATTTTATCGAATTATAATTTGACATAATTTTTACAATTCCGAATTATTATTTAGCATAATTTTTATTTCTCCGAATAATCATTTGTCCTAACTTTTACTTTTCCGAATAACCATTCGATATAATTTTCATTTTCCCGAACTGCCATTTGTCATAATTTTTATAATACCGAATTACTGTAGCATAATTTTTATTTTTCCAAATGAGTATCTAACCTAAAATTCATTTTACCGAAACACCACTGTCATAATTCCCACCTTACTGAACTCCCAAGTAGCAGAAATTTCATTCTTCCGAAAATAGCGTTCGACAATTTGATTGGCTGATTTGAATTTCGTGGTATTATTCAACCAATCAAATTGCCGGACACCATTTTCGGAAGAATGAAATTTCTGTTACTTGGGATTTCGGTTAGATGGGAATTATGACAGGTGGTCTTTCGGTAAAATGAATTTTAGGTTAGATGCTCATTCGGAAAAATAAATATTATGCTAAACTGTAATTCGGTATTATAAAAATTATGACAAATGGCAGTTCGGGAAAATTAAAAAATATTGCGAATGGTTATTCGGAAAAGTAAAAATTAGGACAAATGATTATTCGGACAAATAAAAATTATGCTAAATAATAATTCGGAATTGTAAAAATTATGTGAAATTATAATTCGATAAAATAAAAATTATGTCAAAAGATAATTCGGAAGTATAAAAATTATAGCAAATTACTATTCGATCAATTGATTTTCGGTAAAATAAATTTTAGGGAAAATAGAATTTGGGGCATATTCATGCGCCTCAAATATTGAAAATTTAAAGCTAGTGTAAGGGAAATGAAGATTCCTTTCATCGAGACGAATCGATTGACCTATATTATTAATGCATTTTATTAAAAAATGAGGAAGTTATGTTTATTTATAATTTTGAAAGTTAATTTTTCGCTCTGTTTTCAAATAATCAAAATTTTGAGTTGACGTAAGAAAATTGAATATTCTTTATGTCGAGACGAATCGATTGACCTGTAAGATTAATTCATTTCACTGAAAAATAAGAAAGTTATGGTTAATTGTATTTTTAAAAAAGTAATTTTTCGACTATAAGTTTTGAAATAATTAAAATTTAAAGCTGATGTAAAGAAAATGAAGAGTCTTTGTGTCTAGACGAATCGATTGACCTGTAAGATTAATTCATTTCATTGAAAAATAAGAAACTTATGCTTTATTGGAATTTTCGAAAAAGAATTTTTTGAATATAACTTCTCAAATAATCAAAATTTAATGCTGATATAAAGAATACTTAATGTTTCCTCTATGAGGAAGCAAATCATATATGCTTACAGGAAGCAAAGTGCTCATTGACTGAGTACAAAAGTTGATACAACTTGACAGCTAGTTTTACTTTCTCTAAGGGAAATAAAATTTTGTTTATAACCTCTATTTTGTCATAATTACTAACAACTCTAACAAATATACATACCATATATAGTAGAGTTGTTAGAAATTACAGCAAAAAAGTCGTGGCATTCAAAATTTTCTTTCCTTTTATAATATGTCATGACAAAAAAAAATTATTTTTAAAATAATCACTGCACCCTAAAATCTAATACGCACGCCCTAACCGCTTGAGCTATTTACTCACTAGAATTTCATGGATAAAACCTCATAGCCAAGCTTTTTCGTTGAAAAGCCAGAGATAATTGTGAGAAACATATTCTTAAGTTTTTCTTTACTTTATACATTTTAAGTTATTATTTCCAATTTAGTATAATAAAATTCACTTTGGTTAAAAAAAAAAGACACCAAAAGCACATGTGCAAAACACTTTCCATCGAAAACCGGAAACACAGCTGTTGATTGTGCATACAAATTACAAATTGTGTAACAAATTTTTAAACCTGAGACATAATTTCGGCATTTTATGTTACAGTGTTGTAATTTTATGTCACAATCTTCTAATTCTACGACAAATTTAGTAAATTTGCTATTAAAGTATCATAAATTCATGTTTTATGACAAAAATTGGTAAAACTATGTTACATTTGTAACTGAAAAGTATCAGAAATTTAAGAACTTTTCTAACAGTGTAGATTAAAAATTAGTGGACATCAGGTTATTTTTATTAAAGTAGTTAAAGCAAAAATAACCAAATGAGTTTGATTTAAATAAATAAAAATTGAATCTTAAGAAATTAGAGTTAAAGTCATAAATTAAAGACCATCCCAAGCTAACTAAACACAGTGACAGAGAGGGGGCAGGCTAACGGGTAATCAATTATTTGTGAATGAGACTGAGTCATATTTCAAATTAGAAAATTATTAAAGTCAACACGAATAAAATTAGAAAATAAGACAAATTTTCTCAGTGAGCGACAGCAACCGATACACATGAAATAAAGGACAAATTCAGATGTAAAGCATATACATCAATACTCAAGCTCCGTTGGTTTTACAAGGACGATCAATGATAGGCGACAAGGAATTCAGTGACATGTGGATCCAAACCTTAGGCGGCCTTAGAAACATTAGATCCATGACATTGTGAACCAGTTCGTGGGAGCTTCCTGATAGTACCAAATCTCCAAAACCGTTATCTCTCGAATCACAATGAGAATTGTGTTACATTACAAATAAAGCGCCATTCTAAAAAATATAAAATCAAATACATTTTAAACAGAACCTATTACCTTTTATCACACGACACGATTTAAAGCAGACTAAAGATATGAAATTACCTGAATGTGAGAATGGCACGAATTCTATCAATTAATGATTTCAGTAAGCTCTTCACTCACTCGTTACCTAAGCATTCAGATTCTCCTTGCTCTTATCAATGTAGTTCGAAAGGTGTTTGGTTGTTAGTTACTTCTCACACTTTCACTGACTGACTAAATATTATAGGCGCGGAAAATAAATCAAACGCGTCATCACGAATTCTTAATTTAAATTTTATTGAATAGAATTTTATGTCTATGTGTTTTGCTTTTAGTAACATTTTTTAGTTTCTCCATTTGGGTTGTTCAAGTTTATTACAAAATTTGTCTCGTATTGTTTACCTAATTTTATTTTTAGAATCACCTTTTTTTGACAACGATAGGTACTGTGTTGACTCTAACGTTCTTGTAAAATGCTAGGATATTCTTTATTTTTATTTTTTTGCCTAACAGATAGTTTAGGTCGTTTCCCATAGGTCCATTCAGGTTAGAAAATGGATATATTGTTATTTGCTTTTGATAAGAAATAAGCAGTTATCCCTGTTTTTTTTATATTTCTATTTGGCATATCCAAAAGTTCAAGTACATTTAAATTTTAACGTTAATGTTTTCTTCTCTTACTTTCAGGTGTCTCCATGATTCCAGTAAGTTGGACAGAGATGCAGTGTCCTAAAACTCTTGCAAAAGAATTTCGTAAAGTAGCGAAGGTTGTTCCAGAAGATGTAGTAAACGAACTGTAAAATTCATTCTATTTTTTAATAAATTTCTGTTTGTCAACATAATTTTATTTATTATACATATATGTTTACGTTTATTTTGTCGCTTCCTTCTCGAATAAACAGTTCTTGTACGTTATTTTCTGAAGGGTGAATTGAGATGAACATTTTTTTTCATATCAACATATGGGGCTTGGGTGTATAATAAACTACGCGTCATTAATCTCGATGATAGGACCCGTCAAACAGTACATCTTTGCAATTGGCCATAAAATCTACGACGTGAGGTGGAAAATTTGAGTGATTTCATACATTTCACCATAATTTCACAATGATTCATATTTAGTGCGAATCAATTGACGAATCACTGTCAATTCCCATGATTCCATTTTCAGTCACTTATTTGTTTATAAAAATTTTAATACATTTTTAAACAATAGCTAAGCTATTGGAAAGTTTTCCTGGATAGTTTTTTTTTTATTAATTCTAGGTATTTGGGATTTAATCTAGGTATTTCTCGATATCTGGTGTACAAAAAACAAAAATTTTTTTTCAAAATATGGATCGACAGTTTTGTACGGAATTTTATAAGCTTTAATTTAAAAAAAAAGTTCAAATCGGTTCAGAAATAGCTTCTGGATATCAATTTGTCCGCGAAAATATTTTTTAACGAAAATGGCAAGCATTTGAAGTTAGCAGTCGAATTTTCAGTGAAAAAGTTTAAAACTAGCATTAACGATTTTCAAAATTAAAAATAATCATAATTTTCTTAAAATTCTATAAAATTCATAAATCATACAGGTCAATCGATTCATTTCGACGCAAGGAATCAATTTTACAAAAATTCAAAATCTACATAAAAATTTTAAAATTCAATATTTTGAAAAATTCTTTGGCACGTTTTGAGATATTGGTGGTGCCAATATACACTACAAATTTCATCAAATTATCTACAACTGTTTTTAAGTTAATAGGGCGACAAAAAATGGAGACATCCATACTCACACACACACACACATCTGGAGAATTGATTAGAGTGTTGTATTAGACATTTATCACGTGAGGAAAGTTTAATTAAACGATTTTAAAAATATTAGAAACTGTATTGAAAACAAAGCCTCTCCTATGAGGAAGCAAAATTGAAACTTAATTAACCAATGTCAATAAATATTCCACTAAACCAGTAGTGATAATTTTTACTAAAAAAAAAATAATTAAAAAAAAATAAAAATTCCATTTGTATAAATAATTCAAAATGAATTATCTAGTATTGATAAATATTCCGCTAGATTAATAGAAGTAAATTTTATTTTAATAATAAACGCATAAAATAGTTTGTTGGATAGTTCTTAATAAGACTCTATAATTAGCCGTAAAGTTTTCCCAAATCATGAGAAATTATTTCAAAAATTTCAAAAAGTCTTTTTTCCCCGTGCAATTTAGATGGGAAACTTCAAGTCAAAACCTCGTTAAGCCAAAACAAAATCCATTGGATAGTTTAAGTTTTTCTATGACTCTTATCTTTCAATATTATGGCATTTAATGATTTTTATTCAATTTCCTAATATTCTGTACTTTCAGAAAGCAAGGCCGATTTAGTAAGGCCAAAAAGGAACTATAAGTGGAAGAACTCCTCTTATTCTATCTTAAGGGCGACGGAATCTGAAAGTAAAAACTGTCAACAAACTGTCAAAATCTATGGAAAGAAATAAAACTATCATGTGGACTTGAATTTTTCCAGCCAAAGGCAAAGGAGAGAAAATTTATAGGTTTTAGATAGAAAAAAATAGAGTGAAGAAATGAATAAGGGGCGCTTGATGATAAGTTTGTCGAATACTCACTTTTATAGTCCCAAAATAGCGTTTAATTATTTCCTATCAGAAACGGCGGACATTTTGACTTCCATGATGGAAGAAACTAAATATTCATTCCTGCTAGAGATATTTTGCAATTAACTGTAATCTGGCGCGCGATTCAAAATCGAATTAAATTGACCAATGGGAGAATTTATCTAGCAGGAAGCCAACACGTGCTGCGCGCGCAGGTTGCCACTGTCGCAGCTGTCAATATTTAGTTTCTTCCATCATGGAAGTCAAAATGTCCGCCGTTTCTGACAAGCAATAATTACACACTATTTTGGGACTATAAAAGTGAGTTTTCGAAAAACTGATGATCAAGCGCCCCTTATTCATTTCTTCTCTATATTGCTTCCTCATAGAGGAAGCTTTGTAGTGGTGACAAAATCCAGTTTCCTAAAAAAGGTTTTTTTGAACATATTTCAAGGGCAATATATCTAATATGATGATCTGAAAAAATGTCCGAATGTATGTGTGTGTGTATGTGTGTGTATGTGTGTCACGATCCAGCAATTTCTTGAAAACGCGTAGAGATAAATTGATGAAATTTTGCATAGTTATTTCTCTATATACCTAGTTGAATTTCTTACAAGGGTTTAACAAAATATTTAATTTTAAAAGTTTTATGTACTTTTATAATTTTCATAAAATTCATTTTTCCACTTAACTTCTCAAATATTGAAAATTTAAAGCTAGTGTAAGGGAAATGAAGATTCCTTTCATCGAGACGAATCGATTGACCTATATTATTAATGCATTTTATTAAAAAATGAGAAAGTTATGTTTATTTATAATTTTGAAAGTTAATTTTTCGCTCTATGTTTTCAAATAATCAAAATTTTGAGTTGACGTAAGGAAATTGAATATTCTTTATGTCGAGACAAATCGATTGACCTGCAAGATTAATTCATTTCACTGAAAAATAAGAAAGTTATGGTTAATTGTATTTTTAAAAAAGTAATTTTTCGACTATAATTTCTGAAATAATTAAAATTTAAAGCTGATGTAAAGAAAATGAAGATTCTTTGTGTCTAGACGAATCGATTGACCTGTAAGATTAATTCATTTCATTGAAAAATAAGAAACTTATGCTTTATTGTAATTTTCGAAAATGAATTTTTTGAATAAAACTTCTCAAGTAATCAAAATTTAATGCTGATGTAAAGAATACTTAATGCTTCCTCTATGAGGAAGCAAATCATATTTGCTTATTGGAAGCAAAGTGCTCATTGAATGAGTACAAAAGTTGATACAACTTGACAGCTAGTTTTTTTATATCATAAAAACCTCTAAATTTTCCCTCTTTTGCCTTTGGCTCGAAAATTTCAAGTCCATATGATAGATTTGTTTCTTTCCACCGATTTTGACAGTTTTTACTTTCAGATTCCATTGCCCTTAACCCAGTTGCAGCATTTGACGAAAAAATGTAAACAAACACGAAAAAATAACAAAATCTGTGGAATGTCTTAAAATCCGCCATTGTGTCCACATCTTAGCAATACGCGGCGTTTGAGGCCACAAAAATAATGTGTTTGAAGTGTCGTTTTTTTTATCGATAGTTTTTCCATTGTAGGACAGGTAGGGTATCGAAATTCCGAACTCGCATTTATCCGAATTAAATTTTCTCCACAGATCTGCAATTTCAAGTCATACTCGTGCAGAATGAAATGTAGAACACCAAGAGAGGCTACTGCTATAGAAAAATGCGTCAAAGTCTTTAAATAGAGGTTGGACTTTTCTTAAAAGGATGAAAAGATGACGGAAGAAATATATTCCTGGTGAAATAGATGGCAAAATAAAACAGACAAAGAGAATATTATTTCTATTTGTATTTTTAAACGTAAATAAATGTTTTTATGTAAAATTAACCAATTAGTGATGAGGATTGATTAACTTTCACTATTTTTAGGTTATGTTTCATTTTTTCCAACAGAAATGGATATTTCTAAGTGAAATTCATCAACTAGTGATTAGTACTGACTAATTTCAACTAATTGAGGTTCTATTTATTTTTTCCAACGGAAATTGATATTTTAAAGAGAAATTCATCAACTAGTGATTAGTACTAACTAATTTCAACTAATTGAGGTTCTGTTCCATTTTTTCCAACGGAAATGGATATTTTTAAGTAAAATTCATCAACTAGTGATTAGTACTAACTAATTTCAACTAATTGAGGTTCTGTTTCATTTTTTCCAACAGAAATGGATATTTTTAAGTGAAATTCATCAATCTTGATTAGTACCAACT
>UCOK01016790.1:0-11683 GCA_900474325.1 Synergus umbraculus
GACATTTAGTCCATTTCTTCGGCATGCCGTCAACCAGATTAGGTCAGATTAGGTTAGATTAGGTGAGTCTAGGTTAGGTTAGGTAAGTTGAAGTAAGGTCCCGTCAATTGTGAGAATGAGACTCCGCTGATACAGGCCTTAAAAAAAATCAGCCTTCGAGGCAGTATATCACAATTTTATATCAATTTATTGAGTTTTTTTTAGAGATTAGTGTCAAAGGACAACGTCAGGGATCAATTCTGACAGCTAATTCGAATTCAGTCCATCGAAAAACATCAGAATTAATATGCCTCATCCCCAGAACTGGAAATACCTATTTTTCAAGTTTTTTGAGGTTAGGGCGAAACGCTGACGTGTAGGGCAAATTTTGACTTCGGTTTCGGATTCAGAGCTTCAAAATACATAGGAAGACATAGGTCGCATCCCCAGATCACGACATTTTTTTTTGTGTGGCTGTGTAATTATTAATAAATCTGAAGAACTAAGCAGAAGGCAAAGAACTTTTGAATGTGAATTTATTTACAAAAGAATTGCAAGTGCCTAAACCAAACACTACAGACAGTAGTTCACCGCACACAGTAATTCACAAAACTCCTTCATAAACACCTTTATATACAAGAAATTTAATTAAATTATTGTTTAAAAATGCATATTGTATTTTTTAGAGGGGAGAAACTTTACGTTACAAAAGATAAAAGGCCCAAAAGTTCATATTGGAGAAGATTGTTTTACTGGAGTTGCGGTTTCTTATTATTATCTGCAGCTGTGATAATTTCTATTCTCACTGCAAGTAAGAGAAATTTTTCAATTATTATTATTCTCGACTTATTATTTGAAACAAGTCAAGCAAAATAAAACTTAACATTGATCTGTTTCAGCTGGAGTTTTACTCAGTCAGGAAACTTCACAACCTCTAGAAAATGGAAATAGAGCAAATTCACGACAATTCAGTGAAATTCACACAGCCGGTAGTCAAGTATACGTTAGAAATCCGCCCTTAAGCCCTCCACCTCATACATCTAGCTTTTCACCATGGCCGACTACAAATGAGGCTACCTATCAAACAGTACAAAATGCTTTTAGTGGAATAATCCATTTAAATAATTTTGAATGGAATGAATTAATGAATGATCCTATGTCAAAAGCATTCAAAGATGTTGCTCATGAAATTGAAAACAGCCTAAAAAAAATAATACGTTTAAAAGATACGTCAGTACTTAAAGTTTCTGAAATTCGCGAAAATGCAGAAGTAAGATTCAGAATTAGTCGGCCGTTACTGAGCACTCCAGAAAGCACGCAAATGGATGCAGAACAAAATTTAAGACAGAATGGAAACGTAGTTGGTAAATTCAATCTCAGTAATATAGAAATGAATCATCTGAAAGATGAATGTCAAATTGAAAATGGAGGTTGTATCGAAATTTGCAAATATAACTATTTGCTTGGAATATTTACGTGTTTGTGTTCGGAAGGTAAAACGTTAGATGAAACTGGAAAAGTATGTCTACCTGTTAATAAAATTACTAATATAAAAATGGTTGAGCCTTCTGTCCAAGATACGAGCCCAAATTCTAATTCCATTCAAAGTAGAAGTAGGCCTTCGAATGAGAACTATCAAGTTTGGGAAAATGAACATCCTGGTTTTGTTACTGCGTTTAAACCGTCATACAAAGCGAATTCAAATTCTGAATCCGTTACGATATCTCAATCGGAATATAATTTTTCTACGGAACTAGAATTGAAGTTTGAACCTACTACTGAACCACAGCCAGAACCAGCACCGAACGTTACTACGTTACCAATATTGGAGAGTTATTCAACGCAGCTTCCATGGGAAGAAACTGAATTACCTTCTCACACATTCAATCTGAAATCAACCTTTGAAACTAATTTAGAGCTCGTATCCACCACTGAAGAAATATCTACAATCGAAACCACCACTGAACATAAATTTAATATTTCCTGGCAATCATATTCGGACCGCAAATCTTTAAACACAAGTTTCAATTTAGAATCTTCAACAACATTAAATTCAGACCCAAAACTGACCAGCGAGTCAAATCTAAAGGCCAAACTGCGTACAGAATCAAAATCGAGATTTAAACCAAACTCAGAATCAACATCAATACCTGAACTAACCTCAAATCCTGAAACATCCGTAGAACTAAAATTAGTACCTAAGTCAGAAACCAAATTAGGTTTCAATTTATCCAACCTCTCTACAGAATTGACACTTCAAGATGTCCAATCTACCACACAGAATTCAGAGCCTACTATGAAAACTAAAACATCACTAAGTACAGAATTTCCATTGACTGATGTAACCGCTACTGAAAAAATGCCATCTAATACCAAACATGAAAACTCATCTAATAATTCACAGTTAGCAGATAATTTTCACAGTGCTGAGCGTAGTGTACAAAAAATTGATGTGAATTTCGATAACCAAACGAAACTTCAAATTGCCGAAAAAAATAATACTACATTCAGTGGCTCTATATTAATTCCAGACTTTGAAAATGATAAACATTCTTCTGGAGTTAATGCAAACATGTCTGCTGAAGACATATTGAAGTCATCTATCCTATCAAATAAGGATATGAAACATAAGTCGAATTCAAACTTTAATTTTGAAACAATTGATTCCATTTACAAAACAAAGGATACCTCTGAAGAATTCGATACTGCTCTGAATATTACAAATAATACCAATATCATTGAAAATATCACAAAAATTATGTACCCAAAACTTCCTCAGACCATTCGTCTTGACATTGAACCACTCTTAAATGGTAATGAAAATAGTAAAGAAGCTGAAGAAAATACTAAGTTTAATGAAAAAGATTCAACAAAGTCTTATACAATTATACCAGAAATAATATCTAACATTAAAACAATTTATCAAAATCAAAATGATACCAAAAGTGCACTGGAGCAACAAAAATTTCAGATACAAATTGAAAAAAGGAATAAAAATGAACAAAATTTTTCTAAACCAACTAAGACCCAAGTAGAAGAAGATGGAATTGCATATCAGGCAATAAATACGAGCGCTGCCTCAAATTTTCAGCTTAGTGAATATAGTATGTTTAATCTAACGAATAATATGAACTCAATAAATATTTCTGTCCAAGAATTAAGTACAAATAAACAGATTAACACGGATATCAGTGACACAAATTTAAGTGGTGTAGCCCTAGATTTTCATAACAATAAAAAACTTTTTGATGAAAATAACAATGCAACAAAATTTCACAACGAACAAAATATAAGGATCTTCGGAACCATCATTGAAGAAAGTAACAAAACATCGCACTTAGAACAAACTCTTAAAACATCAACTAAAATCAAAGGAATAGAAACAGCAACTACAACAAATAATTCAGAAAATTCAACACCTCTCATAGAACAGTTTGTTAAAAAGCCTGAAGAAAATGTTGAAGATCAGTATAACGATATTACCGATGAATCTATTAAAAAGGGTTTTGGATGGTTTGATGTGGAAACACGACCTCCTGTTACGACTAGTGACTACATAAAACCTGAAGATTTAAAGTACAAAAACAAAAAAGAAGAATCTACATTTACGATACAAGAACCGATACTGCCGATCGAAATACATCAGGACATGTTCACGACAGAGGCATTTATAAGAAATGATTCTACAATCAAAGTACAAGAAGAGAAGCAGCAAACCGGAACACGAGTTTATTCAAAGATAAATTTGGAAAAGAAAATCCCTCTATCCTCTATACCTCACTCGGATCTGCGTCAACTTTACACCGACAGTAAAACCACTCAAGTGCCAATATTACCAGAAGAACTGCAGACAAGAGAAATTTCTAATTTAGGCAGTACTTTAAAAACCGAAGCTGAGAATGTAACGCCAGAGAACACCACTGATTCCACAGAGATTACTATTTCTACTATTTCTTCTGGAAAACATAGCGAAATAAATATTTATGCAGCTTATAACTCAACCAATATGGAAAACAGTTCCGAAAGTACCCAGCTGGAAATAGCACCTACTTTAAGTGAAGAATACAAAGAAAGTACGACAGTTTCTGAAGAAATCATAGGAAAATTATCTGAATATATAACAACAGAGGATGTCAAGCCAGTTTCAGAGTCTGTTTTGGATGATACTGAACCAGTAGAGTTTGACTATAGACAATTTTTCATAACAACGACGGAAGTAATAACGACAGTAATGTCAGAAAGCCCATCCGAAGAAGATATGAGTTTAATTAGTATTGAAAAGAATGCAGAATACTATTCGAAGTCTATGCCTAAAAATATTTTAGAAAAAAATAAGCTCAAAGAACATAAAGAATTAGATTTAGAGGAAAAACTGAAAAACACGAAAGACAGTACTACGAATTATTCGGAAATTTCAATAAGTACTACAATGATCATGGACTATTTGGATAAAAATAGCGACAGCGAGGAAAATAAAAAAGAAGATGAGATTACATTGAAAAAATTACAAAAAAATATAATGACTGATGTATATGTTCAAACAAATGAAAGGAATATCAGTGTGCAATCAGAAAAAAATATTACGAAATTCCCCACTTTCATTCCTGTTGTTGAGGATATTGACGAAAGTGAGACTACAACCAAGCCTACAATCTTTATTTCCCCCAATACTATTATTCTCAATTCAACAGTATTAGGCTTAGGTATAGGTGAATCTCGTGAATCTAGTGAAAAGCATGAAAATGACGAGTTATTACAAAAAAATTCAAGAAATTCATATTTTTCAAAGTGTACCGCAGGTCAGTTTCAATGCGAGAATGGTACATCAAGAGATGGAGCATATTGTGTTAATCTTGCAGCTAAATGTGATTCTGAAAACGACTGTTCTGATGGATCGGATGAATTAAGATGTGAACAAGAAGGTTGTCCTGGAAATTTTCAATGTACTAGTGGTCAATGTCTGAAAAGACACCTTGTGTGCAATGGAATTATTGATTGTGATGATGGAAGCGATGAAAAGGACTGTACAAACTGGAACTGTAAATTCGATGAATTTAGATGCCCTAATGGAGAGCAAAATTAAAATTTTTTACCTGTAAATTCTTATGGCTGTTGGAATGGAATGCAAAAAATGATCGAAGCAGTGAGTTAAATCATATCAACCCATTTAACCTATTTAACCCAGGACATACCAAACATGACATCTTTTGGCATATGTTTTTTGTACGTCCTAAGAGTTATTCCAATTTCCAATGTCAATCAAGGGTATGCATTAGCCTGTATTTCACGATTCTAACTTGACCCCATTAATGTCCATAGTTGCATTCCTATGATCGAATCCTCACGGTGGAGCCAACTGTATCATCATTCCATGTTTTTCTGTTGTGTCGTTGGGACAGGTGACGATTTTGAATTATTTTGTAAATAATAAAGAGTGATAAATGTGAAAAAAAAAGCTTAAAAAGTGATGTGTCATGTCAATTAATATAATTGAAATTATATTTTTGTTTTTAAAATGGGTGGATACAGGTTTATAGACCAAAAATGCAATGTTTTGTTATGACAGCAATAAAAAAAATGTTCACAAATTTAGCGTTCCCAAATGTCCTGAAAAGCGTAAGAAATGGCAAATTTTTCTTATGCTGAACATAGCAAAGAAATTTTTGCCCATATCATTCGAAAATATTTGTTAACACGAATGAGGCAGTATGCTTAAAACGATCTTGCTAATGAAAAAAAATAGAGAACAGACACAAGAAAAAACTCGCAAAAATCTAATTGTAAATAGGTAAATGAACATCTGAATATAATTCTAAATATATTTAATATTTATTCGTAAAATAAATATATGTTTCTATAACAAGATATTTCAAAGTTTATTATTCCCTTAAACCAAAATAATCATTATTCCTTGCATGATTCTTATTATCATATCACACAAGACAGGGTCGATATGATACTTTACTGGGACTTTTGTAAAATATTTCAGGTGCAAGATTGGCCTAGTTAGGCTAAGTTGTTGTTAGGGTCAAGGAGTATAGAGAGAGGTAATCGGGTGTTCGAATTCTGGACCTGACTGCCGCAGAATTTTTTTTTTATTTTTCATAGAGAAAAAAACTGTATAGGATCCTTTGCAGGTTCCTCTGAAGGAACCCGCAAATAATTTAAAGAAAAAATATATATTTTTTTTAAACTACAAAGGATCCTGCAAAGGTTCCTACACAGGAACCTGTATGGATACCTGTGTAGATCCTGTACCATCTTACAGTGAAGTGAACAGTAATATTTCAATAAAACGTAAAGACCAATTTTTCTTTTTTTCATAATAAATGTTTATTTATTACAATTGATTGTTTTAAATAATCTGCTGCAAACATATTTTAAATGCATTGAATGAAAAAAACAACATATTTCTATGAAAACATGAAAAAAAATTTCTAATTTTTTATAACAATAGTAATTGTTGATATATGGTCATTATTTGTTACGAGTATTGTTCTTATGGGATATTTTAGCACTTTGAGTCAACAAAAAATTAATTTTGTCATTCAGCACCTCATTCATGTATTTGTTTATATAATTTGTTTATAACAATTAGCATCAAACTCAAAATAATTACATATATTCCTGATGAATGCCAACATTGATTCTGGTGCCGCTATGTATAATTGCTGAAATATTTTATTCAGTGAAAAAAATCATATCACACACCCGAAGCTGACATGTCTCTAAACAATTACGAGTACCTGAATTAGGTGAATACAGAACGGATAATCATAAAACTGGGGAAGGAAGGTGATCGGTAAATATGTATAGAAAGTTTCTTAAATAGAGCAATAAAGGGCTTAGGACAAAATTTGAGTATTTGAGTATTAGACAAAATCAGAGTATTTGAAAGTTTGAATAGTTACATGTAGCTGATAGTTTATATATTATTTCTCTTATTTCTAATGTACGAATGAAATGCTAGAGATTATTTCTAAAAGTGCGACAGTAATTATAGAGAAAATATAGTTGTCAAGAAATAGTATTATAGGAGAAAATCCTATATAATTTTGAAGTATATTATTTCAAACCTACAACAATCTGTGTAAAAAAAGAATTTTCTATTTTTTAATACATATATTAAAATTTAAATTAAGGCATCATTCTACTATGAACGCTATTATATTTATTTATATAAAACTTGTTGAATTTAATAAAACACTCTTAAATTACAAAAGAAAAATTCTTTTATTGATTTTAATCACTTTTTAAGTATGAAAATGGCAAGTAAACAAGACCCCACAAAAAGTTGATACGTGTGTGCTGTTGTTAAAATCTCCAAGACGCATCATCTACAACAAAAAAATCGAACTGCTTTAGATTCAGTATGACTCTAGCTACGTTCAGGGTTGCAATTATTATTACAAAATTTTAATTTTAAATATATTTTTACATTCTCATCAGAGAGAATGTATTAGATTTGTGTAAAATTTTACCCCCCCTCCAGTTTTCATCAAATGTCCACGTTTTGGGATCCCCTGCACCCGAAAAACATGTTTTTACGAATGTGTCTGTCTGTCTGTGTATCTGTCTGTCTGTAGATTTTTAGTTTGTGAGCACAATAACTTTCGAAAGAATTGACCGATTGGATTGTCCTTTGGTATACTCTTTTAGGTTCTTAAAATAAAGGTCAAGTTCGTTGGTCAGCCAATTTGGATAAAAATTCAAAAAGTTTGAGCATTTTGAAAATATTTTAAACCACTTTTTTTTTTATTTAAAAATTCTAATGATAGATGTTCGTAGTACTCAAAAAGACGAACAATTTTTCTTAATGACTTTTTTGAATGAAAAAAAAAAAAATTGAAAGACTTATAATATTTTGAAAATCTAAAAAAATGAAATAAAACTTGAATTAGAAGCCAAACAACGCACGATATGAAAAAAAGTCTAAAGATGAAAAATGTTTCTTTTTGAACACTCTATAGGATAGACATAATAACTTTTTGAATTTCCTTAAAAAATTGAAAACTCAAATTTTGAGCCAAATAACGCGAGATACAGAGAAAATGATAAGAAACATAATTATTGGCCTTAAAAAGATCTACAAGTTCTCCTTTGGCCATTTTGAAATAAGATGAGTAGCTTTCGTTTTAATCATGAAAAGTATTGTTAAACAGAGTCGAGCGCGAGTGCCCTGATGAGAATGTGCTCCTTAAGGTCGATAGAACCCTAAGTAAATTAGTTTTCGTTTGGATTGCATTCCATTTTGTAGTAATTTAAATAAAAATAGGCGCGAAGTGTGTATGAGAATGTGTCCGCGTAAGCGGGCAGATTTTTTTTTCCAGAGAGTCTCGATCCCCCCAATTTGATTCGAGATCCAAAAAAAAGAAAGGTCATATATGTTTTTTTTTTAATTTTGATTTTAACACGTGCCGGTTTTGACTTGAAATTTCCCATGTAAATTGCATGGGGAAAATCACTTTTTGGGGTTTTTGGAATAACTTTTTAGTGTTTCGAAGTATGTTACATATTATAGAAGCTTTATTCTCATTTTTTTTAATAAAAATTATTTCTATTAGTCTAGTGGAATAATTATCAACATTGGTTAATTAATTTTTAATTATTTAAACAAATTGCATTTGTTTAAATAATTTTTTTTCAAAAATACGTTTGTCCTTATAAAAATTACTACTATTGGTCTAATGAAATATTGATTAACAATTTTTAATTAATTTTCAATTATTTAAACAATTTGAGTTTGTTTAAATCGATTTAATGGAATATTTATTAACATTGAAAAATTATTTTTCATTTGTTTAAATAAATTCCATTTGTTGAAAACATGCTTTTTCCAAAAATTCAAACTACTTGTAGTTTATTATCGCTACACGATGTACTTTTATTTCCAAATATTTTATAATTGTATAAACAATAAATTATTATTTTAATATCTCAGATATAAAACGTTTATAATATAATTTATTTATGAGATTTCATCGAATTACAAAGAAGTTCGCTCTTTTTCTTTTATAATCTACATCTTGTTCTATTAGTTTGTGACGCGAGATAATGTTTCTTTCTTGCTATCTGGAAACTTTTTCTTATATTCTGTAACGAAATGTTTACAAACGGAGAGAAATAAATTTGGAAAATGTTTGAAAATAAACTTGTGTTCATTACGTAAAAATTTAGAATTCCTCGAACTTTTGGAAAAACCATTTTTTAAACAAATAAAAAATAATTTGTCAACGTTAATAAATATTCCATTAAATCAATGGTAATAATATTTGATAAGAAAAATAGAATTTTCAGAAAAAAAATTATTTAAACAAATTCAAATTGTTTAAATAATTGAAAATTAATTAAACATCGTTAATCAATATTCCATTAGATCAATAGTAGTAATTTTTATAAAGACAAACGTATTTTTGAGAAAAAAATTATTTAAACAAATGCAATTTGTTTAAATAATTAAAAAGTAATTAACCAATGTTGATAATTATTCCACTAGACAAATAGAAATAATTTTTATAAAAAAAAATGAGAATAAAGCGTACAGAATGCCGGTTTTATGAGAAATTTACATTTTTGGTTTTAAGGGTAGTTTTGAAGGTACCGTGGAGGTGTGTTAGGGGCGTCAAACCCCTATGTGTGGTACATGAAATTCTTTGTTGGAGAGTCCTCAACAAGCCTTTATAATCTCCCGTAACATATTTCGAAACCCTAAAAAGTTATTTTTCCCCATGCAATTTACATGGGAAACTTCAAGTCAAAACTGGCACGTGTTAAAATAAAAATTAAAATAAAAAATATATAACCTTACTTTTTTTGGATTTCGAATCAAATTGGGGGGATCGAGACTCTCTAGCATCAAAAAAATTTTTGCCATGCATTTTTGAACCATCCTATTATACATATATCTAATAAACGCTCGCAAGCGCACGTAACGCAGAAATAATACATAGCTAAGTGTATCTGAAAATCGCTTTTATAGTAAATGTCTAATATAATGTTATTTCGGGTATACTGAGGCCACTGAGGGTATGCCTATATGGGGGATTTCACGTCAAGTGTACTCACTTTAGAATCTGTCTTTTTCTGATCGAACTCAAACTTTGGCAAATTGTAGTTCTACTGGATGATAGTTTATGGGAAAAAAATTTTCCTCATTGAGCAAATATTTACTGAAGGAGAGGGGATGGAATTTCATGGTTTTGTGCAGATACCATCTATTTCGGATATTTGTGACTCTTTGAATGGCAATAAAAAAATTTTTGCACACCATAGTTTCGATAGACTTTTTCACGCCCTTTCGATTGGCCGTGAGCATTTTTTTTTTAATTAGTATTTGACTGTCAAAAGTGAAATTTAAATCTAAATTTGACTTTATCTCTCGAAAGGACCCGTTTTTTTTTTATCTTAAAAGATAGCTCAGGTTTTTCCCTTGTAACGCGTTCTGTCTCGTAAACGCGAAACTACGTCTCACGATCTAATTAAATATGGAAAGACAGCAAAACATCAAATCTGTTCATTAAATCGAACTGGGATTCGAATTTATAAGGCGCCAGTTGGATGTGTTTCAACACAGACAACGACGAATCCCATCTTTTCCAATTTAACCTGAAAATCCTATAAATAGAATAGCTAGCTTAGTCTCAAGGTCATAGGTACAAAGGGCACAACGGAATAATTGGAGACAACAATTTCTCATGAGAAACAATTAAATACATTTAGCAAAAGAAATATTCGAGAATCAAAATGAAAAGGTTACATAACCGGAGATCTGATAATTAAGTTGATAATATGCAAGTCGATAATTAAATAATCGGAACTCGAGATAAATTAGTTCATAGTACATGTGACAAAAGTCTAGTTTGCATTAATACATTGTTCACTCAAAGAATTTAAATAGAAAATTGGATCAAAAGTAAATTATCAAATGATAGGCGACTATCCGGTAGGCACGTTACATAACGTTACAACCTTACCGAATATCGCTAAAATGATATTAAATTCAATACGGAACCGATAAATTAAGTCAAATGACTGAATATCTAGAAAACAAGACAGATGAAATGATATTAAATGCGAGCACTCCCGAGATCAAATAAATATAATTCAAATGAAATCGAGGAAAGAAAAATGGCGAAGCAGAATAAAGTGGTCTACAAACGGTCCACAAATCATCAAAATCCCCACTTTATACCACTTGCCAGAACACAAACTTCACTATACCTCTGCCATAATCGACGACGAACCAATTTAAATTTAATTTCTTGTAGAATATGTCCACTTGACTTCAGTTAAACTTTATATAAAAATTTTTGGCTTTTAGCCTCTAAGACTTTTGGAAAGAGAGTGAAGAAAGAACATGAAGGCGGAAGTTCGTTGACAGGTGGACGGAAATCAGCAAGCTACCATCATGGAATTTCGGTTGATTCCAACCAATCGCGTTAGCTATCGATGTCATGTGACTAGTGACGTAGTTGAATATCGTCTTGTCACCAGTCAGCAATATAGCTAGTCGACTTTACGCCCAGCTCTCGCATCAATAAAACGTTCAATAAAAGTTCACGGAGTGACTGAGCACTCATCAAAGTGTTCTCACAATTCGCTTAATATGTTCGTGGCGAATTGTGAGTATGGTTCCTTTCTTCAAGTCCCCAGACGTGAAAATATAGAATTCGTTGGATGCGCGGGGCTCTGCTCATCGTAATAG